>JAMRYI010001072.1:0-47296 GCA_029231635.1 Ditylenchus weischeri
GCATTTGAGCCCCGCATTTGAGCCCCATTTAATTTTTTGGGTGGGCTTATTAGTCGCTCCCCTTCAGGTTCTGATTAAGGTGATTTAAAGTCCCTAGAGTTTCACGCTTTTTTCAAGATCTGATTTAACAGAACGACAGAACAAATCTAGTGGTACATATGCAAGCAATTTATTGATAACATCAAACAATTTAAATGAAATGCTATAACAAATAACATATTCAATTAGCATCATTTTCATTCTCTTCAGATTCTTCTCTTCAACTGGCGCACAAACGGGAACTTTTGCCAGGTGATGCTGTACAGCTCGCAAAAACTCCATCCTCCTCCTGTTGATACTGACGCGCCAAGCCCTCAGATTCGCTTCACGCTTTTCAATTTCCGGGCGGCGAGACTGGCGAAGGACTTCTGCGGGATTCATACGAGCTCTAAAAAAACATATAGTGCATGGATTGAGAAGGAAAGAAATTTAGATGCAATACCTGACAACCATTTCACGTGTCTTCCTCGGCCTTCAAGCGGATGATGAACTGGCTCAAACACATGTGCGCCCTGCGGAACCGACCGTTAAATCCCTTGTGCCATCCTTCAATGTGGTTGTTCGTCCTCGGCAGTCCACTCAGCGCAGCAACGTGACAATTCCAACTAGCGATCGGGAAGAGACCTTCCGCTTGCAATCCACGCACTCGTCGACGGATGTAAGTCTTCTCAATCCAGATACTCTAAATCATTTTCAGTATTTGAAGTATTTAAGAAGAAGCAAGAACTGTACCTTTGAGATTCCTTTCCAAACGTAGTTCAACAAAAGCTGCATGCTCATCAAATCACCCTTGCGACATCGACAAGCGGGAGGAAAGCTAAAGCCGGCAAACATCTCAACAGTACTCTTGCATCATCATTCTCATAGGCAGCGTGAAGATGTTTTTTCTAAATCAAACACATCAGTTATCACCATATGAAAGTCAAACACAGCATCAAAACGAACTTGGATATTAGCGAAGGCGTTCTTGGCTAGATGGAACAGGCAGAAGTCAACGGCGCAGTTTCGAACATCGTCAAAAGCATTTATCGCTGCAGTCTCAAAGTCTGAAAGAGACCGATGAACAAATAGACCTAGCTAAGGAAAGAAAATAACTTACCCGACATCACCGACTGAGGTTCCAATTCCAAATTCTTGAGCACGCGGAACATCCTCTTGTAGGTCTCCGTTGTCTTATCTGGCAGCAAAGCATAGGCGCACGGCAAAGTCGATTCTCCCCGGAAAACGTTAACGGTGTAGAGCTGGACGAATTGCGGTGGAGAGCAGTAGAATGTTCCGTCTATCGCCCATCGAGGATTCTCACGCAAAAGTCGGATCCCACCCGGCGAGACGAAGATGAAGATCACCGGCAATCCTGGCTCAGTCTCCCTAAAAGTAATAGTAATAAAACGAACAGAGTAAAATTAACATGAGCTTACCGCGAATCGTAGATCAAAAACGCTTCCCCTCTTTCCGTCTGCTTGAAGTAGTCGAGCCACACGATCTCTTGCACCGACTTGTCCACACTCATTCCACCAACTGGCTTCTTTTTGTAAAGTACCCGATCTTGAAGCCCTCTGTCCGTCGGAAGTGAGAGGAGTTGCTCATCCTCCAGATTGCTCTTCGCCGATGCCACTATAGTACTTGAAGATGACCCGAATTCCGTCATGGCAGCTGTCTTGACTCTTGCAACCACTTCTCGACGCTGTAAAAAAGAAGTTGTAAAAACAGCAAATATATAACATGTTGGAAAATTACTACGAACGCATTTGGACTCTGCCGGCACACGTGTTCATTGATGAGGCGCAGCTCTTCCATCGACCCGAAGCTTGTTTTTGCCGTTCCGTTGCAGGTGTTCTTCACGCAGCGCCAGTTCTGGGTAGCTCCTGAATCGACCACCTTCCGTGCTTGTACTCGTAGCCGTTAACGATTAGACACTGCTTCTCTCGGTTTGTTAGCGACAGTTGACCCTAAACAAGAAAATTATTCCAACAAAAACGAGCAGAGAAAGAAGCAGTTACCTCAATCGCCGGCTGATTTGGATGATCTTCCACTGAGCCAGAACGTTTGCAAGCCATCTGCGATCCACGTGTAAAGTCATCGATTATCTAAACAAGCATATATCAGGGAGTATAAAACAAGTGCATCGTTTATGTGGCAAGTGGCAAAATGGATGAACGAGTAAATTGGTAAACTCGTACCAGTGAGCGCGTACAACAATAAATGAGCTGCTGGGTAAGATTAAATGAGCTACAGAGCAAAATTTTGACGGTGATTCAAATGTCGGCTTTTGCTATGGGGCTCAAATGCGGGGCTCAAATGCGGGGCTCAAATGCGGGGCTCAAATGCGGGAGCTCAAATACGGGGGGCTCAAATGCAGGGGCTCAAATGCGGGGGCTCAAATCCAAAGGGCTCAAATGCGTGTTAACGGTCCCTGTCCTGTATGAAATATGGGGAATAATTATCCTTTTCCTATCTCTAGGATAGAGACGGAGCGGTTGGTCAGAAAAAGCTTGCCAAAATACCTTAGGGACTAACCTTACAACCCTTTATCACAACCAGTGAATTTTTTTTTGTCGCACAGTTTTTGTTGATTATTAATATGTTGTTTGCGGCATAATAACGAAGGTTCAAATTCATTTTTGATAGCATTTGTGTTAAAATTATAATTAACGTCAATTGGCTAGTATATCTACTCAAAACCACCTAATGACCATGTTAGATCATATGAGACTACACATAGGTGAATAAGTGGTCAAAACACACTTTTTTTTTTTTAATTAAAAACACCCAAATCTTACATATATTACGTAACTTACAGAATTAATTGACATATCGAAAAAGTTGGATGGACTTTAATGATTAACAATGACAAATAAAAAATTCACTGGTATATATTGGCAATAACTCAAATCTTTTATATTCATTGCATAAAACCAATGCATTATTGAATGGATTACACCTTAAAATAAAAATTGAGCACATCCAAATCAATATATGGTAAAGCTCCACTAATGGAGTCGGTGAATGCAAAAAATAGTTGACAGTGCAAAATCTGGCTAAACTTCGTAAGGCCTCAGCAGTCAATCTAGCTAAACTACACCATATGCCACCCACTGATTACACGGTGTTAGCCTTTGGCCCCTTTTTCCCATTTAGGGGAATGGTAAGGGGTCTAAACGCCTCATGCAGATTACATTATATGTTACTACTGATTGTGCCACCCTTCGACATATGCCACCCACTGATTACATTATTTTCCACCCATTTCAAAACTATTTTGTTTATTGTTATATAGTTTAACAGTTTAGAAAATAGTGTATCTAATGGTAATTTGTGTATTGCTATTATTGTTTATCGCTATAAATTGAATAAAATTCGATTGGGTGGCGTTTAGTGTAATCGAGTGGGTGGCTTATAGTGTAAATCAGAGTGGGTGGCGTATAATATAATCGAGTGGGTGGCGTATAGTGTGGGTGTTCGCAGTCAACTTCGGTATACCTAAGCAGTCAACTTCGGTATATTCCCCAGCAGTTGATTTTTAAAGTGTTATTTTTTAAATGCGCAAAATTGGTTAGCTTCTATCAAGTTACTTCGGTTGGCCGAGATATATATCATACAGTTGCGGACAATTGATATACACAAACAATTGTTTTTTATATTTGGCGATTTTTCATGGAAAATTTTTATTCTTTTTCAAAACGAAATATGCAGTCTTGTAGCGCTTTTCCTGCTCTTACAAAACTGTATAAATGCTTTTTCAAGCAGCAGCTATTCAATCGACAAGTTAGTCCGTGTTTTGACGACATCCGTTTTTTAGCCCGACAATTGATAGTACACAGGCACAAATTCAAGGTAATTTATTCAAAACAACATAACAAAATCAACATTTAATATTTTGTAGCATATCCATTAGAGTCTATAACGGCCTTGCACCTTCTTGGCATTGATTCCACCAACTTTTCCAATCGCTCTTGGAATTTTGAGCCAACTTCTCTTGCACGGCATTGAACAACCCATCTTCTTCTTGAATTTTGCGACCACCGATCCTTCTTTCTGCTTCACACCACAAATTTTCGATCGGATTCAAGTCAGGAGATTGAGAAGGCCATTCGAGAACCACGATTCCATTGTCTGCTAGCCATTTGGTCACCGACTTTGCCTTGTGCTGGATCATTGTCGGTTGGAAAATCTGAAAGTACTGTTAAACAAACTCATTTTTCAGAAGCATACCCATCTTGCTGCATCGAAGTCCTCGCGTAAGGAAGCATTGTAGCTAATAGAAGTTCTTTCTGTACTGTATTTGATCCATTCTTCCATTAATTCGATGCAGAGGTCCGAGCCCATGCCAAGAAAAAAAGCATCCCCATACCATGATGTTTCCACCGCCAAATTTGACTGTTCCCTTTGTGTACTTCGGATCGAATCTTTATTTATCGACGACGAACGTATCCTTTCCCATCGCTTGCAACCATGTTAAACTTAAGCCATCCGACCACAGCACCTTCTTCCAATCATCCGCTGTCCATCCAGGTGTTCCTTTGCAAATGCCAACCGAGACTTCCTATTCTTTCTGAGATCCACGGTTTCTCTGCTGACGACGTCCGAAAGCCCTGCCTGAATATTATACAAATAAAGCAGAATAGCTGGAAATGTAAATACAAACCTCCACAAGACGACGCTGCAGTTCGCACGCTGATATCGACCTCGCCAAGCTCTCTTTCACGAATTTCTGGAGCAGTAAGAACTGGATTTTCCTTTGACTTTCGAGCAATTCTACGGTCTGTTTTAAATGTGGAGATTAAAAATGCACAAAATCATCAACAAATAAACCTATTGTCAGTTGATCTTGGTTTTCCACCAGTTTTGAACGCTACTGATGCTTGACACGGTTGTAAATCTTCCAGACACCTTCTTCGTCATTCCCACATGCTGGCAATTTGATCGAATGTCCATTTTCGTCGTTGTCATGTAATCGCACAATTAACTTTCGGTTTTCATCACATCGTTGTGGCCATTTATAACTAAAACATACAAAATTACACTAATCAGAATGCACAACACAACAAAAGACACTGTGTGTACTATCAATTGTCGGGCTAAAAACGGATGTCGTCAAACACGGACTAACTTGTCGATTGAATAGCTGCTGCTTGAAAGCATTTATAGTTTTGTAGAGCAGGAAAAGCGCTACAAGACTGCATATTTGCTTAAAAAGAATAAAATTTTCCATGAAAAATCGCCAAATATAAAAACAATTGTTTGTGTACTATCAATTGTCCGCAACTGTATATCGTTGGCTTAGGGTTCAAAGATATATATTTCTTTCCTTCACCCCCCCTTGCAATGAGAGGAGCAAAAGGTCTGTGGCCACCAAGCGTCCAAACAAACCTGTAAACCAGGATATAATTAATTATGGAAGAATAAGTAAGGAACAAAAAAGAAATAAGACGGAATAAATGCAAAAACACAACGATTATCAAAGACATTTACAATGGCAGACGATGAAAAACTAACAAGTTTTTTACGCACTTTTTAAAAATAATACTTTGAAAAATCGACTGCTGGGGTATACCGAAGCGACCACGGGGGTATACCGAAGTTGACTGCTGGGGTTTACCGAAGTTGACTCTTGGGGTATACCGAAGGTGCTCCAAAATCTGTTGTGGACAAGCATAACTATATGCGACGAAACTTTGCGCGACGAAATTTTGCCGCGGCGAAATTTCGTCCGACGAAATGATGTCCGTGTCCGTATTAGCGAGAGCATGCCTCTTGGCTGAGTGTTTTCGAACATAAGAGTGTTTTAAAATCCAATATTGGGGTCAGGACAAAAGGTCCCCGCCGAAAGGTCCCCGACCAAAAGGTCCCCGCCAAAAGGTCCCCGCCGAATGGTCCCCGGCCAAAAGGTCCCGCCAAAAGGTCCCGCCATAAGATCCCCGGTCAAAAGATCCCCGGCCAAAAGGTCCCCCACAGATAATTTTTAACTTTTTAAAACCAAATTTTTCTTGTGTCGAAATAGAAGTTCGACAGGCCATTACTTTTTTCTGTTTTTATTAGATTATTATTAACCTTTAATACAATGCCCATTTTATTAAAAAGTTTATTGTAAGTAACCATAACATTTTAACCTAAGACTAAAGCTTTAAATCATCCCATAAACCTGAGCGATTCCTTTCAACTTCTCCAGCAGTGTAGTTCCATCGTAGTTTTGGAGTATGGTTAGCAATCTTCGGTCGGCAAGGATGTACTTCAGGCGCTTCTTTGGCTCAGGCTCGCCGTTGATCATTCGAAGGTATTCCACGTCCCTGGATAATTGTGCCTTGCGTAGCCCATCAATGAGTGTCCACAGCGTTGGGTGATCCGCTGAGAGCTCTGTTTGGAGACGACGATGCGCTGCTTCCACGTGATTGTTCGTTCTGGCTTCTCCATCCAAAGTTCTTTGGTACACCGACCACATCGTATTTCTGAACTGAGCGGACGTCGTCCATTCCTTGTCATGTGACCTTAATGAGTTTAGATGGAATAAAAAGAAACATACCAACCAACATAATACATACCAACATAATTCTCCTCGAACCAATCCAGAATAGGCATCAATGCATTTAAATCGTTGGTAGTGAAGTATTCGTCGAGGACTGTCAGAGCCTCTTCCACATCAGCTGGTCGAAGGAAAGCGATGGCGACAATCATTCTAGCTCCATCGGTGAACATACCTCCTTCTCGATAACGAGCCAGCAAATCTAGAGAAGAAGCAATAGACATGCAATAAAAAGAACTTACGATGATTCCCCAGATGCAACTTCATGTTCTTTGACAAATGGAACAGGCAACCACCCAACATTATTCCTCAAGCTTTTCACTGCATTAATCAACCCCATCTCGTAATCCAAGGAAGCACAATTGGGCTGGAAGCGAGGCCACAAATTCTTGATCATTACAAACATCTTCGTATAACTGGCTTCAGTCTTGTTCGGGAGCAAAGCATACAACAGAGGCAGCACGAAACCATTTCGCTCACCCATTATGACGAAGATCTAAAAAGCCTTAAATAGGCAATAAGAAGCAACAAAAACCTGGTAGAAGTGGTGTGGAGCAATTTTGAAAGTTCCATCGATGAATATTTTCTGCACGAGGTGAATCCATGTCGAGGAGGAGCTTCGCCCAAAGATTAGTATTCTAAAAACCAGTATAACTCTTGAAAAGATTATTAAACTCAAACCGGTCTGCGTCTTCTGAGTCAGCCAGCAAAAACTGTTCCCGGATCCCAGGCTCTGGTGAGTAGTGCTTGTATTCATCAGGTATCACATAAAGTTCTCTTGTAGCTGGTGTAGGACAACTTGCAAATACTACTCGACGGTATTGATGGCCCTAGAACGAAGACGATCCTTGACCCGATGGACCTCTACTCTGCCGGGATTCGTTTCATGATTGTGCTCAGACACTTCCGCTGTGATCACATTCGTACTTGTAGTGTGCAATCGCTTGGGACAACCATCGCCTTTGTATTTGTCGCACTTCCAGAACTTCTTGCTTCGGTCAGCATTCCACTTCTGAAACAGGAAGAGATGGCCAGCATGAACGAGCTTCGGTCTTCCTTTTTGCGTGGGAACAGTGTCGATCTACAAAGATAAAAGCATAAACAAGAAAAAACAACCAACTAACATCTTGCTGTCCGTTTGGCGCGATTCCATCGGCAATGACTTCATCCTCAGCTTGTAGCTCATCAGCCTCATCTAACACCGATCGATTCTCTTCGTCGCTTGAGTAATCTCCTTCTGCAATCAGTTGCCTTCGAATTACTTCCATCTGATCGTCCATTAGCCCTAAACAATAAGAATGCGTTTAGAAAATATGAACATAGCACAAATAGCACACAAAATATACCCAATAAGCTATCAAAGAAATAAAATACTCAACAAAAGAAACAAGAATGAAAAATGTCAATGACTTCTGTGGCCTGTCGAACTTCTATTTCGACACAAGAAAAATTTGGTTTTAAAAAGTAAATATTAAAATTATCTGTGGGGACCTTTTGGCCGGGGATCTTTGACCGGGACCTTTGGTGGGACCTTTTGGCGGGGACCTTTGGCCGGGGACCTTTCGACGGGGACCTTTGGCGGGGACCTTTTGGCCGGGGACCTTTCGGCGGGGACCTTTTGGGGTGGACCGTCCAATATTTACCTACGGGGACCAAATACGTGTAACCCAAATGAGAGGCCCAAATGAGTTTTCCCAAATGAGGCGTAACTACGCTCATCAGGGCTTTAAAAAAATTTTTTTTGACATCCTACATCCACATCCACATCCGGCCAAAAAATTTTTTGACATCCAACATCCACATCCACATCCGGCCAAAAATTTTTGACATCCAACATCCATCCACATCCGCCGGAGATGTTTCGATCCACATCCACATCCGTATGATCTTCCGATGTTTTTAAAGCCCTGTTCGCGATAGGGCTTTCAAAAAATTTTTGACATCCTACATCCACATGCCAAAAATTTGACATCCACATCCGACATCCGACCAAAAATTTTTTGACATCCAACATCCACATCCGGCCAAAAGTGACATCCACATCCGACATCCGACCCAGAATTTTTGACATCCAACATCCACATCCGGCGGATAATTTTTGACATCCTACACATCCGGCGGATAACAACATTTTGACATCCACATCCGCCGGATTTGACAACCTACACATCCACATCCGGATGTATAATTTTGGAAAAACTTTGTAAAAACTTTGGCTTAATTTATCAGTGGCTTCAATTAACTTAACCTTGCAGTTTTGCCTTGATCTCTTCTGTTGTTATTGTTGATCTGGTGGAAATAAAGCATAATTACCGTATTATTTATTTAGGTGGATAGTTTATGTGTGTGTGGTAATTATGTGTGGTACATGATCACTGATAATCCAGTTTGAATGCCCTCTCCTTACATTATAACCTATGACTCCTATCCGGTTAATGATACTAAAATTACTCTACAATATTTTTTTAGGAAGTGGAATGAATACTGACCAGCACTGTCGAAGTGTATCCGAGAGAGCTCGTGCTGCATAAAGCGTCAGACTCTTTGGTGAGTCAAGCTTTTTTACATGCTTTTTAATTTTTCAATTTTAGCGCGAGTCCTTTAGCCCAAAGTGTTGGGAACATTCGACAGAACCTTGGATACGTAACTATCGACTTCTTCATCCACTTGTGTCGCATCACTAGTAATGCTGGCTCTTATCAGGTGCTTTTTTGAATTTTTGACTCTGCAAAATAGGATGGAATCCGGGCAGGAGGAGCAACTGAGGCCTATGGCGAGTGGGGCCCTAGGGTTCTGGCGAGTATGGCCCCAAAGTTTCTGGATCGCCGGGCAGGTACCTCATTCCCACATATTTGACTGTTTTGAAAAAATTATTCGCATCGTGCGTTTGGGTTCGAAAATACACAGGTACCTTGAGTTGAGTTGAGCCAAGCTACCTGACCGCGTGATAGACTGCAGGAAACATAACTGACATATTGTTTCAGGGACCAATCGGTGTGTTGCTGATTCTGGCCTGCCTCTACTTTTCTTTGATGTATGTGGAAATTTCGCTGGCCAACTCTGCTGAAATTGCTTTGGAATGGTTGTGGCCGGCTGTGCACATGGTTCTGCGATCCATTGAGCGCATTCTTCGTTCCACTACAAACTTTGTTCAAAGCGTGGATGAATTGGGGGAATCAATAGTGTGCGATTGGGCTCATCTCTGGTGTGTGCAATTCAATTTGATGTGTCATCAGCGCTGTTCCTTCACAACCAAGACTCTGGAGAAATTCCGTCAAGTCTGAAAACGAATTCTTATCATCCAATTATATTGCTTGTATGTGTGAAATACAACCTCTTCGTAATTGTGCAATAAAGTATTTTAATGTTTTGTATTGACCGCTCGGCTTGCTGTTTCATGTGACAAATGTATGTTGATCTGTAGTGGAGCATGCGTTTGTGCAAAGGCTGCCAGTGGTCACCGCCTCCAATGTCGCGTGACATCTCGTAATATTTTTTAAATGCCTATTACCGTAAAACTTCTGATAGAAGGCAATGCTCAATTTGAAGGCCATGCCCTATTAGAAGGCCCTCCCTCCGAGGGGTGTTGAAAAATAGAAGGCAATGCTCTAATACAAGGGCATGACCTAATTGAAGGGCCCCCTCCTATTTTTCAACACTCCTCGGAGTACCGCCATATAACTTACCCCCGGCATAACGTACCCCCGGTATAAAGTACCCGTGTACGTGACGTTTGATCGTCGGGACGTTTGACCGCTGGGGACGTTTGACCGCCTTCCGTTTGACCGCCGGCCGTTTGACCGCCGGCCGTTTGACCGCCGGGCCGTTTTACCGCCGCCATAAATTAATACATAATTAAATAATTAAATTTATTTTCTTATTTTTTGTTTACCTTTCGGCTGTTTCACTGGATGAGGGTCAACTCCTTACAAGCCCAACTCCTTACCCCAGCTCCTTACAAAACCCAACTCCTTACATTTTATACACTCCTTACATTTTATATATATTATACATCCTTACACTCCTTACAGTCTTGCTTCAAATACTATTTTTGAGTAATGATATCAGCCATGATATCATATTTTGAATGATATTGGCCTAAGCCTAACGGCTATACTCTGCTTAAAAAAGAAAGCCCGGGAGTTGACATGTCCGGGCCAAGGGCTCACCCAGCTTTTCTGGGTCAAGATGGCTCCAGATGGGTCAAGTCAAATCTACAGAATTTTCGGATTAATCCGTGGTACGCACTCAACGCCTTTCAATGCCTTCAACGCCACTCTCAATAAATAAAAAACTGGATCGGAACAAGTGTATCGAATAACAGATTCAAAAAATATAAGAGTTGGAGTAAGGAGTTGGCTTTCGTAAGGAGTTGGGGTAAGGAGTCGGGTTTTGTAAGGAGTTGGGGTTGAATTTTTTGACATCCAACATCCACATCCGCCGGATGTGGATGTTTCAGATAACTCCATCCACATCCGGATGTATCTTCCGGATGTTTTTAAAGCCCTGACGCTCATGCGTCCGATCCCCAATCCGGGTATTTCTCATTTTGTTAATCGTAAACAAACAACTTTATTCAGCAAATTATGGAAAGGGGCAATAAGTTCAAAGCTCGGACAATGGATTCTTAACACAACAAATGACAATTTTTAAACAAATGACGATTTTACTTTTTGCCCTTGACAACGATCTTCTTAGGAGCAGAAGCAGCAGCAGTCTTAGTTTTCTTTTCAGCAGTAGCATCTTTGGCTGGCTTCTTTTTCTCATTACTCTTGGCAACAAGAGATTCGGACGGCATGAGTTCGTTCTCGTCTACTTTTACTGGAGACGATTTGGCAGAGGGGATTAGCTGCACCTTCACTTTTCTCGCTTGTAGACTAAACCAAAAACACTGTTAGTTGAGAGCAACTAATAATAGCCCGAGACTTACTTCTTCAGGCAGAGACTGCTCATTCAACTGATCACCGTTTGCAGTTCTGGCCCGCTTGACTGGAGGAGGAGCAGTATCATCGGATATCTTAAATAGAGATGCGTTTAGCAGAAATGCGTAAAACTATAAAGGTCAACCTTGACGGCTGCAAGAGCAGTACCTTCGTCCGCAACACCCTTGGAAGAAAGACGAAAACGACCATTTGCACCAGCACCACTGACACGAAGCAGCTGACCTTGCTCAACGCAATCATTCAAGACCTTTGAAATATTAGCCATTTCCTAAACAGACAAGACGGAATCAGGGTTCACAAAAAGTAATTATTTAAAGGAGCTGACCTTGTTACTGCAACTGTGATTTTCTTTGATGTATCTGACAATAGCCTGCCGTGTAACTCCCTTTTCATCGACCAGAGACCCAACAGCAGCTTGCACCATGTCCATCAAACTTGAAAATTCACTAATTGTACGCTCAGGAGAGGTATTGTTGATTTTCCGCTTTGAGCCAGCAGTGGCGGATGCCCTCTTACTTTCCTTTTGTATCACCTTCGACAAAGATTCGGCGTAGCTGAACATTTTATTTTCGCTTTGATTGCTCTGATGATTCCACTCTTCAATGCAGCTAAATTTAAAAATATTACTTCAGTTTAATCAAAATATGAGGACCCATAAACAAGAATGACACGACAATGTATCACGTTATTAAAAACTGCAGAGCACTAAAAATTTCCGTCCAGCAGTTCAATGTGAGCTCCATCCATTAAAAAATTTGAGTGTTTAACACGGGAAAGGCCGTGTGTATTAAATTATGCGTTTCTTGCTGCATTTCACTCTAAACATGATGGGTGAAAAAAATTCGGAAGCAGGGGGATTCAAACGGGTAAAACAGCTTCTGAAATTGTATCACGAACTTCTTCAACTCTCCTCACCTTTCTGCCACGGCTTTCAAATGGTCCGAAAAAGAGACGTCCCAAGACTTTTGGCCACTTTCAAAGAGCCATAACTTTTTCTATGGTCCACATTTTGAAATTCTGAAAACACAGAACGACTCAGAATTGCAAAGAAATTTTTCTGGTATATAATGTGAAAAGCACGATCTTTGCTTGGTCCCCCTGTGGTTCTGGTCCTGGTCTGTGGATAGCCTCTAGACGGGCAAGGCCCAAACTACAGGGGACCAAGAGAAAATAATTTCTTTCACATTATATACATGGTGTGTCAAATAGATAAATTTATAGATTTCGATAAAATGACCTTTGACGTTATGCCGTAGCCAAAATCGATTTTTATCCATAGAGTTTTTATGTTTCTTTAGTGATTATTTTTATAATTTCGACCAAGTTTTTTTGTTTATACTACCTGGGAGTTCTTGGCATCCTTGATGTCTTTCTGTCGATTGAAGAAAGTCGAGAGGCAGATTGTGCATGATGTTCGTCATGGAGGCCGACTCCCCACTTAAAAAGCTTTAGAGTTGAGAAAGGAAAAGAAGTAAGGACCAACCTTCTTGTCAAGACAAGAAAAATAAATTCTTCAGCATGTATACATGCTGAGGAATTTGAATACATGCTGACTTTATTTCTTTTTTCTGGCTACATATGAGTAACTACATATCTGGCTACATCATTTTCTGTCTACATATGTAGCCAGAAATTATGTCGCTTGTACAGAACAAGCTTTTGTCAGCTTTTAGTTTTAATGCCTTGTTTTTTTATACAGTCGAACTACATTGTATAAGGGTGCCCCCATATAGCTCTACCAGAGTGCCCATTCTTTCAAGTGGTGTTTTTATGAAATAATTATCCAAAATTGCAGGTAGTCGCTATCGCAGTTAAAGCATTTTGGTTATTACTCATCATCATTTCCCAATGGAAGCAATTTCCGAAGTACTTCAATACTTGAAGGAAGAAGAAGTAGCAAAGGTGATGTCTCTGTCTAGAATCTTGAAAAGAACAGTCGAACAAATTCGGGTAGATATTTTATAATTTTCAATAGATGTTTGGTAGCCATGAATTTATTTTACTATGCGAAATTTAATGATGTCGACTTTGACCTTGTAGGGAGTCCACTTTCCTTCTTTAAAAAATAAGTTGGAAATAGGTCCTTCTGCAGTTTGATTATTACAGAGGAGTGTTTTTCACGGACCATTTTGCACCGATTTTCGGTGGCACACGGAAGTACCTTTTTTGGGCACTTTCGCCTACACGTGAATTTCGTGGCAACTTGACTCCCATATCAAACGATAAGATTTCTTGACGTGGTTTATTGTGGAAAACTTTTTGTCATTCTCATTCATAAATCATGCTGCCTACGGAACTTCTCTTCGATGTTGTGAAGTTTCTTCCACACAACTCCATGGACAATCTTAGTTTGGTCTCTAAAAAAATTGTATCATCTAATTAATTTGTGCGCTACTAAGGTCTTAAAGTAAAAATTCAACGCTGTGTCTATTTACTATGCTTTAGGTAAGCCGTCTATTCAGCAATTACCTTGGCCAAGTAAAAGACGGAAAGGACGCCGTGTCTGTCGTCATAGACATGATATTTGAGATCGGTATCATGTCGGTGTACATGGAAGTTTTGGTATATTTTTAAATTTTATGTTTGTGGTAGTTTCTGATGCTGGTTTTCAGGAGCGTCTGATTCGTTGCCTCAGCTTTGATCAATTGATGGATCTACACGGCTCTTCTGTGATACCGCCACACGTCAAAGACGTCGTTCGTAATTGGATGAAAGAGAAGCACGGGGGTGATGGGTTATAGAAATTAAATTTGAATCTAAAATATGTTCTTCTCCATTTGACATTTCGTTGGAATAAATATTGTTTCCCTTGTTTATGATTTCTATTTTCGACTCCATCATTATTTCCATGTGAACATTTGCTGTCTTATTTCGTTGATTGTTTTTTTGTCGCATAGTATTTTCAAGGTTTGACTAGAAGACCTTCGACAATCATAATTCAACGTGGTTTTGTTAACTGGTGACTACTGGATAAAAAACGGTGCTACTGGCTTATATTACATGTCCAGCATGTTCGAGTCCACTTATATTGAAGCCCCCTATCTTAGCTACGAGATGGTACTAACTGAAAAAAAATCGATGGAGGAAAAAAGGTGTGGCCGTGACCGCGTTAAATCGACAATTTGATCGACAATCATTGTGCGCATGCTATTAAGTGGCACTCTGACAAAGAGTCCACGAGGCAAGTTTGTTGGTAAAAATTGCGCTATAATGGCACTCCTTGTAATGGCAATCCTGTTATAGTATTCTTTTAAGGCCGGTCCTGTGAATTGTCCCTAAAACGACAGTCGTATGTAGTTGAACAATTTTTAATGTGCGAGTCATTGAAAGTCTACCAAAAGCACCATATCAACTGTAGTTGACCGTTCAGACTGCTGTCCACTACACTGCCTCTATTAAACAAAGCTTATGTGGTTCCCTTGCTAGTTTTTTTTTCGATATAATTATTCAAACTTGCAGGTAGTCGTTATCGCAGTTTCCGCATCTTGGTTGTTCTGACTATCTCTTCTCTCGTTTGCTATCGATGGCTAAAAAAGTTGTTCGAAATGGTCGTCAAACCGCTGCAAGCCAGAAACGACAAAAGCGCAAGGATCACGATACGGACGACATCATCGACTGCAAAAGCATCAACGAAATGTACTACTTCAGTGAGCCCAAAGAAGAAAGGGGAAGGTCGTCAAAGTGTATGTTCCCCTGTTTGTATCTTGCAGCTAAAGACCATATTGTTTTCAGTGATCCGTATGCTAGCCTGATTGGTTCTCCTAAGACTGAGCGATCCGAAAGCTGTTTAAGTTCCAGACTGAAGCTGGCTGGCTTGTCGAAACGTATCGAAGCGTCTACTCAGCCGAAGGAAGTGATCACTGACGGTATATTGACCAAAGAATCTGCTAAAAGGGGCAAGAAGAAGCGATTGCCAAGGAAGGTGGTCTCGCCGACGAATAACGCAGCCGAATGGGACATGTTTAAGTAAGACATTTTTTGTGTAATTCCTATAGACTGGAGTATAGTAAAGTTGTGGGTGCCTTAATAATGTGGGATCTTGAAATTGGGCAGTCATAATCGAAATCCTTGACTACCCTGAATTAACTGATTTTCGCTGACAGTAGCAGGCTCAACTTTGTAATTTTGAAAAAACTTTGTAAAAACTTTGGCTTAATTTATCAGTGGCCTCAATTAACTTAACCTTGCAGTTTTGCCTTGATCTCTTCTGTTGTTATTGTTGATCTGGTGGAAATAAAGCATAATTACCGTATTATTTATTTAGGTGGATAGTTTATGTGTGTGTGGTAATTATGTGTGGTACATGATCACTGATAATCCAGTTTGAATGCCCTCTCCTTACATTATAACCTATGACTCCTATCCGGTTAATGATACTAAAATTACTCTACAATATTTTTTTAGGAAGTGGAATGAATACTCGACCAGCACTGTCCGAAGTGTATCCGAGAGAGCTCGTGCTGCCATAAAGCGTCAGGCTCTTTGGTGAGTCAAGCTTTTTTACATGCTTTTTAATTTTTCAACTTTAGCGCGAGTCCTTTAGCTCAAAGTGTTGGGAACATTCTACAGAACCTTGGATACGTAACTATCGACTTCTTCATCCACTTGTGTCGCATCACTAGTAATGCTGGCTCTTATCAGGTGCTTTTTTTGAATTTTTCACTCTGCAAAATAGGATGGAATCCGGGCAGGAGGAGCAACAGAGGCCTATGGCGAGTGGGGCCCTAGGGTTCTGGCGAGTATGGCCCCAAAGTTTCTGGATCGCCGGGCAGGTACCTCATTCCCACATATTTGACTGTTTTGAAAAAAATTATTCGCATCGTGCGTTTGGGTTCGAAAATACACAGGTACCTTGAGTTGAGCCAAGCTACCTGACCGCGTGATAGACTACAGGAAACATAACTGACATATTGTTTCAGGGACCAATCGGTGTGTTGCTGATTCTGGCCTGCCTCTACTTTTCTTTGATGTATGTGGAAATTTCGCTGGCCAACTCTGCTGAAATTGCTTTGGAATGGTTGTGGCCGGCTGTGCACATGGTTCTGCGATCCATTGAGCGCATTCTTCGTTCCACTACAAACTTTGTTCAAAGCGTGGATGAATTGGGGGAATCAATAGTGTGCGATTGGGCTCATCTCTGGTGTGTGCAATTCAATTTGATGTGTCATCAGCGCTGTTCCTTCACAACCAAGACTCTGGAGAAGTTCCGTCAAGTCTGAAAACGAATTCTTATCATCCAATTATATTGCTTGTATGTGTGAACTACAACCTCTTCGTAATTGTGCAATAAAGTATTTTAATGTTTTGTATTGACCGCTCGGCTTGCTGTTTCATGTGACAAATGTATGTTGATCTGTAGTGGAGCATGCGTTTGTGCAAAGGCTGCCAGTGGTCACCGCCTCCAATGTCGCGTGACATCTCGTAATATTTTTTAAATGCCTATTACCGTAAAACTTCTGATAGAAGGCAATGCTCAATTTGAAGGCCATGCCCTATTAGAAGGCCCCCTCCGTGGGGTGTTGAAAAATAGAAGGCAATGCTCTAATACAAGGGCATGACCTAATTGAAGGCCCCCCTCCTATTTTTCAACACTCCTCGGAGTACCGCCATATAACTTACCCCCGGCATAACGTACCCCCGGTATAAAGTACCCCCGTATAACTTACCCCCGGTATAACGTACCCCCGGTATAAAGTACCCGGGTACGTGACGTTTGATCGTCGGGACGTTTGACCGCTGGGGACGTTTGACCGCTGGGGACGTTTGACCGCCGGCCGTTTGACCGCCGGCCGTTTGACCGCCGGCCGTTTGACCGCCGGGCCGTTTTACCGCCGCCATAAATTAATACATAATTAAATAATTAAATTTATTTTCTTATTTTTTGTTTCCCTTTCGGCTGTTTCACTGGATGAGGGTCAACTCCTTACAAGCCCAACTCCTTACCCCAGCTCCTTACAAAACCCAACTCCTTACCCCAACTCCTTACATTTTATACACTCCTTACATTTTATATATATTATACATCCTTACACTCCTTACAGTCTTGCTTCAAATACTATTTTTGAGTAATGATATCAGCCATGATATCATATTTTGAATGATATTGGCCTAAGCCTAACGGCTATACTCTGCTTAAAAAAGAAAGCCCGGGAGTTAACATGTCCGGGCCAAGGGCTCACCCAGCTTTTATGGGTCAAGATGGCTCCAGATGGGTCAAGTCAAATCTACAGAATTTTCAGATTAATCCGTGGTACGCACTCAACGCCTTTCAATGCCTTCAACGCCACTCTCAATAAATAAAAAAAAACTGGATCGGAACAAGTGTATCGAATAAAAGATTCAAAAAAATATAAGAGTTGGAGTAAGGAGTTGGCTTTTGTAAGGAGTTGGGGTAAGGAGTCGGGTTTTGTAAGGAGTTGGGGTAAACAAAAAGTGAAACGGCCCGGCGGTCAAACGGACGGCGGTCAAACGGCCGGCGGTCAAACGGCCCCGGCGGTCAAACGTCCCGGCGGTCAAACGTCCGTGTCCCAAAGTACCCCCATATAACTTACCCCCGGTATAACGTTCCCCCGGTATAACTTACCCCCAGTATAACGTACCCCCGGTATAAAGTACCCCCGGTATAACGTACCCAGGGTGACCAACTTGCCGTTATTTAGTGGCATTGCCGTTATTTCGCACAATTTTGCCGTTATTTTTTTTTTGAAAATAATGACATTTTGTCTAGTTTTGGATTATTAAATTAAAAAATGCCGTTATTTTTGGATTCTTCTATTTGGAATGCCGTTATTTTGGAACATGTTGCCGTTATTTTCAAAATTTGAGTTGGTCACCTTGAACGTACCCCCATATAACTTACCCCCGGTATAACGTACCCCTTGAGACCATTTGGTTGGATTTACTATGAATTACAATAAGTTTATCCCCGTTATAACGTACCCTTGATATAACATACCCCTTGAAGATAACACTGATCTCTACGTTACCCTCGCTATAACGTGCCATTGAAAAATAGTGTGTTATATTTACCAATTTCATACAGTTTTTGCTTTTTTTCTGCTTCTGCAATGTTTTCTGTAGTCATTAAATGTTTCCCTTTTAGTTTCGATGAGTACTCCAAAGCCGAAACATCAAAAGGTTTTTTCTCCGCTAGCCATTGATTGTTGTTTGCGGAATTGTTATTGTTGAGCTTATGAATAAAATCACTTGAATATTTTACAAAGCCTTGATATAACGTACACCTGTCATCTATTTGGTTTCTGCCTTCGATATAACGTACCCCTTTACCCGGTCCCCAGAGGGTACGTTTTGTCGAGGTTTGCGTGTACACTGATTCGAACCATTCGTAAAATGACAAGGCCACGCTTTTTGACTCTGAAACTTCAAATCAAAGCCGATAATAAAAAATTTACGACGGTGGTCTAGTCATAAGATTATGACTGGTATTTAATTGTGTCCTAACTTGAAATCGGCATTTATTTCTGAACTTTGTGCATTAATTTAAAAAAAAAATTTTGCATGATCTTGTAGCCTAGAATCTCAGCTTTCCATTGAGCCATCTAACTCTATTGGACGATTTTAGTATCACTTTGAAATCATGTTAAAAAAGAAATCATGGAAAATGTGTGGGTGTTGGCTCATGAACTGGACCTGATGTTGTTGTGTCTGGACAGCCAAACAACATTTGCTTAGGCTTATTACTTTTTGATGTGTGCATGTGTATCTGTTTGTGAATGAGTAATTGAGTAGTAGTGTATTATTACACTGCTTGTTGTCGGCAGGCACTAGAAGTAGCCTGTTCTTTCAGCAGCCGCTTGTCTACTCCTTTTTATAGCTTGTTCAACGAGATTTTTTTGTTGAGTTTTACACAAGAAGCCCAATTTGCTGTTAGGTGTGTAAAGTGAAAAAATTATCCCCTCGCTTTGGACGACCCATATTTCAGCTAGTGATAATGATTTGGCCTTTTGCGATTATTTTGGTCTTGACCCAATGCGATTGCGATTATTTGAAAAAATTCAGGTTCGATCATGCGACTATTTTTGCTTTTAGCTGCTACTAGAGCTGGGATATTAGCGCAAATACAAAAAAGTACGAGGGCGAATATTGCAAATATTGTCCCTTTTTGTTTAAATTCGCGCCTTTTTTATAAATATTTTTAGAAATTGTTTGCCCATGTTTTTACATTTTCAAGCAAAACTGAAGGGGCAGGCTGTGACAAAAAATAACTAAATTTTGCTATACAGTCAAACCTCGATATAGTGACACCCCGACACAGTGATACTCCAATATAGTGACACCTATGGCTGGTCCCGACTGAGAAAAAAATTTTCCACTTGCCATTTTTAGTCAATCAAAGTGGGTAAAAACTAAATATTTTGAAAAAATACTTTACAAAATTTAATTTGGTCTTATTATTCAAGCGCCAAAAAACGATGACCGTGGTCAAGCTACCTTGGAGCTGCCTAGAAGAAAAACCAACAAATTCAATAAACAATGCAGCCCTTTTCACTAAACACAACGATAATAAGAAAGTGCGACCACAAATTTCACGTAAAAATTAGAAGTTTTCAAAGAATGGGGCAGTAGTTTTGTGTCACCCTGTATATCAATCTTGATGTGTCACTTAAAAAAAATATGATTTTCATACAAAAGTTGGTGCTTATTAAATATCTCTATGTTAAAAAAGTTAAAATTAAATACAAAACTTTTAAAAACAATCTTTATAGTATTAGTTTTTTATAGTTGATTCATACTAGAGTTTGCCCGCCCGTAATGCGCTGTTCATTTATAATTTGTAGGTATTTTGATGACTACAAAGTTTTCAGTTCATATCCGACAATTTGCTTTGCCTATTTAATGAACATTTTGACTAGACAAAGACGTGATTTACTACTTTACTTTGTTGCTGATGCTCTGCCATTCTATATGTAGAAGATATTTATTCATTGAATTTCTTAGATAAAATTTCGAAACTTTCCTCCCCCTTTACTATAGCGCCAGATTCTGTGTGTGTGTGCGTTACAAAAAAATATTAGGGGTATTCCGTCAATCAGATCGAAAATCTGATTACACCATTCGACGTGGTCGATTTACTGTCGGAAAAAATTATGAAAAGTTGCACACGACTGTCTCAAAAAAAGTTATGGCCTCTTGAAAGTTGCCAAAAACCACAGGGGGGACCAAGGCAATTTAGGGTGTTTTTTGGCAACCGGACAATTTCGAATTTTTTTTCGAATTTGTCCGCGGACATTGTCGAATAAATTGTCCGGTTGCCTGTTTTTTATGATTGCCTTGGGGGTCCAAGGCATGGTTACAGGTTCAAATTTTGGTGGTAGCATGCATCATTTTTGTAACGTGCGTTCCCCACACAGGTCCTCGGCGCCTACGAATTGCCACATCTGTGGCAACACCATATTCTAGTCGCTCTTAGTATATGGCCATTTTCGTCGGTCGGTCACAAAAAATGTTACGGGTGTTCCGCCAGTCGGATCGAAAGTTGCTCACCCAAAAATCTCGAGATCGACCCAAAATTTTTCAGATTTTCAGTAGGGTTGGATTCGGTCGCTTAACCGAACCGGTCGGTTAACCGAAGACCGGGTTTTTTGGCAAATAAACCGGAACCAAAAAAGGTTTTTTTTAACGTAAGGTTTTTTTAACAACGAAACAAGCACAATATTTTATCTCAATAAACTACAAACCAATGACCCTTTTTTGATATTTATCTTTACATACAAGTTTTTTCTGCTTCTCTGTCTGTATATTCAGATTTTCATTATTGACTCATAACAAAAGCGTTTAAATATTAAAAATATATTAAAAATTAAATACTAAAAAAATTGAAGCCAATTCCAGCTGTTTCCCACGGCCAAGCTTGATACTTTTGGTGCAGGAAGTTAGCACAAAGAAAGACCTCTATAATCAGGGCGACCAACTCTAATTTAAAAAAAACTGGCAAATTTTTTTCCAAAAGGTGGCATTGCAAGCGAATTTTTGTTGAAAAGGTGGCATGGTGACAAAGAGGGGCACACTTAGACCCTACCCCACCCAGCCAAAATTTGCCTTGGTCCCCCTGTTGATTTTCTGATTGAAATTGTCTGGGTGGGGTAGGGTTGAATTTAGCCCAAAAAGGTGACAAAAAAAGGGGGCACACTTAGACCCTACCCCACCCAGCCAAAATTTGCCTTGGTCCCCCCTGTTGATTTTCTGATTAAAATTGTCTGGGTGGGGTAGGGTTGAATTTAGCCCAAAAAGGTGACAAAAAGGGGCACACTTAGACCCTACCCCACCCAGCCAAAATTTGCCTTGGTCCCCCTGTTGATTTTCTGATTAAAATTGTCTGGGTGGGGTAGGGTTGAATTTAGCCCAAAAAGGTGACAAAAATGCCACCTTCCGTATTTTCAAAAGGTTGCAAAATTTTTCAAAAGGTGTATATGCCACCTAAAGGTGACAAGTTGGTCACTCTGTCTATAATACTACAAATAGTTTTGATTTCTATTTCTTTAACAATGAGAAAAACACACTCTTAGAAAAGAAGTAGTGAGTTACTCATTTTAGCTGTAAATTCAAGCTGATTAATTTTTTTGAAAAAATAGGAGTAAAAAAGCTGTCCCCCGTCAAGGCTAAAGTTCGGAATCTGTGTTGTGCCCAAAAACGTGTTTTGACCACTTTTTCAGTCGTTTTAGCATGATTAAAGTGTAGAAAAAGAGTTTTTAGGTGGGGCTCGATAATTTTTAGGTACCCTTAGGTGCCGTAGGACCGTCTAGGTACCGTTTAAATTTAGGATACCTGGTTTAGGTACCCACTATATCTGGTGAAAATTTTGGTCAAAAAGTCAATTTTCGGTCAAAATTTTTTTTTGAAAAATTATCGAGCCCCACCTTAAAACTCTTGTTCTACACTTTAATCATGCTAAAACGACTGAAAAAGTGGTCAAAACACGTTTTTGGGCACAACACAGATAACGAACTTTAGCCGAATATTCAATATTTTTCAACCCCTGTAGTTTATCCTTATAATTTTTGCCTATTGTCTATAATATATAACTTATTTAAAGATGAAAGAAAAACTATGATCTTTTCTGGACTTTTTAGGCTCGGGCAAAGGTAGGCCAGCGTATGTTAAGACGGACTCAAACATGAGTCTAAAATATGTTTGAGTCCGGCCTAACCCTTGCCTTAGACTACAACCTACAAAATTACAACAAAAGG
This sequence comes from Ditylenchus weischeri, assembly GCA_029231635.1. Classification (NCBI taxonomy): domain Eukaryota; kingdom Metazoa; phylum Nematoda; class Chromadorea; order Rhabditida; family Anguinidae; genus Ditylenchus; species Ditylenchus weischeri. Next base: position 22,710 of record JAMRYI010001072.1, read on the forward strand.
GGGACCAAGGCCCCCTGATTTGGAGACAAGGCCTTATTTTCTCTATTAATATGCTAAGCGTTAGGCTGATCGGGCCCAACGAGCGTGGATCTAGTATTTTAATACGTAAGTATCGTTAATACGTAAGGATTACCATTCTTTATCAGAACCGACCAAATCTGTACAGGAGTATCGTTATATCGAGGTATCGTTGTATCGAGGGTCTAGTCTTTACCATTCTTTATCAGAGACCGAAATCTGTACAGGAGTATCGTTATATCGAGGTATCGTTGTATCGAAGTATCGTTGTATCGAGGGTCTAGTCTTTACCATTCTTTATCAGAACCGACCAAATCTGTACAGGAGTATCGTTATATCGAGGTATCGTTGTATCGAAGTATCGTTGTATCGAGGGTTGACTGTATTAGTGTGGGTAAAATTCCAGTCTATAAAACTTACAGGGGGGTTCAGTAGAGGTACTTGACCCACAGCTATATTTCTTGGTAGTTAACCAGCTCGACAAAATTTTCAGTTTTTCTAGTCAAATTTGTGTTCTAGCTAAAGTTCTGGGTAAGTGCAAGGTATATACAAATTTTTAATATTAGCTAAAAAGACGTAATTCACTATTAATTAACTAGTAATTAGCCATTTTTGTCTGAAGACGACGACAGAAAAAAAACTTATTAGTTTGTTTCCTCTATTAACATCTGTTCTGCTAAACTGCAGGCACAGTTAAATCACTACAAAATCAGGTACCGTAGAATCTTTTTATATTCATCTCACCAAAAGTGACAAAATGTTCTAAAAATAACTTTTTTTAATTTCCGCTCATGCACAATATTTAATTTTATTTTTGTCTGCATTTCCCACCGCATAATCTTCAATAATTGTGTGCTCATAGAATTGCTTTCAGCTTGATGTCGGACTGCGCGTTTTTTGCTTTCCTTGATGTTTCTGTAGTCTACAGTAGGGATGAGTCACCTCCCGTGTTTTGGGTAGCGGAGGGGGTGGATTATGTAATTTTTACGGGTACTTATTTAGTTGCCCTTCCCAAAAGTCATTTTTCGATTTTGTAAATTCACTCTAGAATGAAAGCTCGGAGCACGCTCTACAAGTGGAGTGTTCAAAAAGCCTTGTGTGATTGAAAATTTTGGATTTCCGAGCTACATGAAATTTAGACAAAAAACATGGAGGTAGTAAATATATGCTAAACTTCGCCGCGCAGGAAATTTGTATTTTTCCAATCTTGTAGAGGAAATAAACATACTGGCGGATAGCCCAGCAAACGGGCTACAATAGCTAAGGTTTTTTGTAACATCACTCAATAAAAAATAAAATTTAATAATATGAGAAAAATTCAAACAAGCACAAAAATTCAGTACTGAAATGACCTTTTTGGGGGCGGAGCCAACTAAATAAGTACCTTTTACGTAGCGGGGGGATACGGAGAGGAATTTAAAAAAATAATAATTTTGCCGGGAGGGAATACGGGGACAGGGAATAGGCATAACGGGTATTATAACGAGTAGTCCAAGATCATCAATGAAAAATTCAGTAACCCTAGTTTATTAGCCCAAAATTGAGTTGAAAACATAACGCTTCAAAGTAGTTGAATCCCGCTTCTTCATCAATTTCGGTATCTTCCACCTTCGGCGCCAACTTTAGTTCCTTCGGAGAGGCCTTGATAAGGAGTAGTTGCTGTGTCCAGGCGGGAGTTCAAAATGCATTTATCGGCGCTAGTATAGAATACGCCCTCCAAAAATCAAAGATTGTTGAGCTAAATAGGCTAAATTGAACCTGAGCCAATCCCAAAACGTTTTTTTTCTTGAAATTTGTGTCTGTTTGAGTAAATACTTGTCTGCAAATTTAGCACTTCTCTTTGATATATCTCAAAATCTCAACCTCGCATAACATTTTTTTGTTGAAATATTAAACTCGTGAGGAAAAATAAGTGCACCCTGCTTTTTTTAAGTGCGTGCTTAAAGGGGGATAGCCGTTTAAGCTGGAACATCGGTGGCGCAGTGGATAAGCGTTTGTGTTTTATGGTGCAAAATGGCTTGCAGGTTTGATTCCACCCGGGGCGGTATTAATAATCGATTTACCCTTACCCTTACGGCCGGAATGGGTTATACCACATCTCCCAAAAGTGCGGTTTGACCACTGTTTTGAACTTATTAGGCCCTAATTAGTACGAAAAACATGTTTTTAGGGCGCGGACGATTTTTCTGAAAAAAAACATTTTTGACCAGAAAATGACTATAAATGATGATAAATGACCATAAATATAGTTACACATCCACCAATTCACATGTCTGCTGTATGTAAAAAGGGGGAATGAGTGTGTTATACTTTAGCACATTGTTCGGAATAGTCTCAAAGGTGATTGGGGGAAGCCTAAGCCTAAACCTAAGCCTAAGCCAAATTAAATGTATTTAAATAAAAGGAAAATAATGTGAGCATCAGTAAAATAATAAACAATACCGAAAACTGAAAAATGACTAAATTTTGGTCAAAAAATATTTTTCCAAAAAGTGTCGTCCGCGCCCTAAAAACATGTTTTTCGTACTAATTAGGGCCTAATAAGTTCAAAAAAGTGGTCAGAACCACTTTTTGGGATATGTGGTATAGATTAGAGATGGAGGCGGGACGGGACGGGACGGGACATTCCCGTCCCGACCGGTGGAGTTTCATGCGATTGTCCCGTCCCGGTATCCCGACCGAAAAATTTGACCTTGTCCGTCCCGGTGTCCGTCCCGGAATTTCTTGTCATTTCATTAACTGGTATGTCAAATTCGAGCTTTGCGTCCCGACCGGAAGGTCCCGGATTCCCGTCCGGAACAGTTTTGTAGGTTGTCCTGTCCCGGTGTCCCGTCCCGAAAAATTTTGCTAAAAATTTTGTCCCGTCCCGTCCCGGAATAGGCCATCCTCCATCTCTAGTATAGATATGCCGTATTAATACATAACCCACTTTAGCCACCCTTACCTCTACCCGTATTAATGAAGAATTTTTTACCCCTACCGCAATCTCTATTTTTTACCCTTACCTCTACCCGTATTAATGAAGAATTTTTTAACCCTACCGCTACCTCTACCTTTTAACCTTACCTCTACCCGTATTAATAAAAGCTAGAGGTAAAGGTAGAGGTAGAGGTAAGGGTAAAAAACCACAGGGGGGACCAAGGCATATTTTTAATATGGGTGGTAGCAGGGTAAAATTTTTTCATCTCCATCTCGATTTTCAAAATATTGTCATGTAAAGCATTTCTAGGGCAATTTTAGTTCGCTGAACACGAATTTAACGTCCGTTTTTCATCGTTGTGCGGATTGTTGAGTTTTGCTCGCTTCTTTAACAATGTGCTTTTTCTCTCACTTTATCGTATTTTTTGTTTAGTTTTCGCAATGTTCACACCGGATATGTGCAAACGTGCATTGCAAAGAATGAACACGGGATCAAATATGAGGAATTCTATCGTAAATCGTTACTTTGTCCGTTGAGGTGTGCTTTGCACTGTTATGTTGTTGAATAAATCGTTTGGTGCCGAAGCAGTTGTAGGGTAGAGGTAGAGGTAGGGGTAAAAGGTAGAGGTTAGGGTAATTTTTATTAATACCGGCCCTGGTGTCACGCCACTTATTTTGGGACAGTATCCCAGGTACTTTCTGAAATTTTTGTACTTATAAATAAAAGTACCCATTTTCAGCTGAAAATTTGTATTCTGAGGCACTATAGGCGAAAATTCCTCAGCAATCCGAATTATAAACCAGAATTTGAAAAAAATACTTAGTCGCTGAGATATGACCTTAAGTTGGAGCAAAGTTAAATGGTCATTTTTTTAAATTTTGACACTCCAACTTTAGGTCATATCTCAGCGACTAAGTATTTTTTTCAAATTCTGCTTCATGATTCAATTTGCTGAGGAATTTTCGCTTACTGGGGTGCCTTAGAATAAAATTTTTTAGCTGAAAATGGGTACTTTTATTAAAAGTACAAAAAATTTTTCGAGGGGGAGGGGTTCATTTGGGATACTGTCGTTTGACCAATTTGTCGGGGTAATTCGATTTTTTTGACGCTAGATTCGAAATCCAACCCAAATAACCCCAAATAAAAGTACCCATTTGCCCCTACTCCTTCGTCAGACAAGCCGAAATAACTAGCGTGCCACCACGTAAGGTCAAACCTGCCACCATTTTGGGCCAACAACCACTAGCGAGTATCCATATCCACTGCGCTACTGTTGTGGGATTTTCCAACCTGAACGGCTTCCCCATTTAAAAAATATACCGTATTTCCTCTAATTACCGCCCCGGGGCGCTTATTTTTCGATCGACCTCTAGAGGGGGCACTTATTAGAGTCATTTTGAAATTTTCGGGTGGAAATCCAAAATCAAAAAAGCAGAATCGGCAGATCTCGCAGGAACTAAGAAACCGCAAAAAAAACTTGCTCGAAAGAAAATTCCTGCTCTGAAATACAGACCCTCAAAGTCGAGGGGGGGCGCTTATTAGAGGGGCGGTAATTAGAGGAAATACGGTATATATAAACCAATTTTTTAAAAAATTGCTGACTAAAGACATACAGCAATGAATTTGCTGGTGACAAATCCACATGAATTTGAAACCTACTACAATTGCTCTTTCTACAATTTTGATGTTATTCCACGACATGAAAGACAAAAAATTGCTGTTGGAATCATACAAATATTACTTTTTGTTATCTTTGAGGTATGTTATTAAAGAACCATTAGTGTCTACGGCTACGATTTTCGGCGCTAGTATAGAATACCCCCCCCCCTAAAATCAGACCTTCTAAGAATCGTTGAAACTACCCTTTGGAACAACAAGTTTAGGCTTAGCCCTTAGGCTCAGGGGTAGGCCAGCGTATGGAAGTTGTGACTAATAAGTGTTTTACCCACTTTTTCTGGGGTTTGGAACATATATTTGGGTGCTCTTTATTTAGGCTTAGGGTAGGCCAGCGTATGGAAGTTGTGACTAATAAGTGTTTTACCCACTTTTTCTGGGGTTTGGAACATATATTTGGGTGCTCTTTACTTAGGCTTAGGGGTAGGCCAGCGTATGGAAGTTGTGACTAATAAGTGTTTTACCCACTTTTCTCGGGTCTGGAACATATATTTGGGTGCTCTTTACTTAAGTTTTAGAATGCATAAGTTTTGGGGTATTCTGTACTAGGGTCCGATTTTCTTATGTTTGAATTGGCGGAGGCAGGATATGTTGTGCCCAAAAACGTGTTTTGACCACTTTTTCAGTCGTTTTAGCATGATTAAAGTGTAGGAAAGAGTTTTAGGTGCTCGATAATTTTCAAAAATTTTGACCGAAAATTGATTTTTTGACCGAAATTTTCATTTATGTTTTGGTCAAAAAGTCAATTTTCGGTCAAAAAATTTTTTTTGAAAAATTATCGAGCCCCACCTAAAAATTATTTTCTTTTTGTGCATTTTCGAAATGAAAATGCTTTCCCCCGCCAATTCAAACATACGAAACTCGTTGCCGTAGACAATAATGGTCCTTCAACAGCTATTTAATTTAAAGAGGGAGAAATTTGCGGCTACTTTTATGACACTTGATTTTACCTTAATTTTTTACCATCAGAGGACAGTATAAGGGGTAAATTTTGCCGATATTTCTCTCTATGTGCCTTATCCCAAACCTTGAAAGTCCTCACGACCTGTTGGGAGTAGCGAAAAAAATTAAAACCACGGTAAAAATTAATGTCAAAAAGTAGCCGTGAATGTCTCCCCCTTTGGACAAATTTTTTTTGGAGCAAAAAGCCTTTTTTTGAGTCAAAAATTAGCTGGGTCTTTTTGCTACAATAATAGTTTGCCCCACCCCCTTTAAGGCTAAACTTTTTTAAAAATTTATTAAAATGCAGAAATATAACCAAAATAGAAATAAAATACATTTTCATTATTTTTACTGTCTAATTTTATTTTCAATCCTTTTCAAGACAACAAACATTTGAATTAGCGTTTTTCATATAATACGACTCCATTCAAAAAAAATTATGACCAGGAAAAAACACTCTTTTTTCTGAGTCAGATTCCGCCCCGCGTTGTATAACTGTAGAATTTCTCGTGTAACATACGAGAAATTCTACAGTTAAGGAGGGTGCAAAATTTGACTCAGGACATAATTCAGTAACCTTATGGTTAGTTAAAGTTCGGAATCTGTGTTGTGCCCAAAAACGGGTTTTGACCACTTTTTCAGTCGTTTTAGCATGATTAAAGTGTAGAAAAAGAGTTTTTAGGTGGGGCTCGATAATTTTTAGAAATTCCCATTTATTCATAACACACAACTCATTCAACAACACCTAATCGTTTAATTCCTCAATTATTTCATGTAAATCTTCTTCCGGAACTTCTTCATTGACAGGAACGACAGGAACATTCATTGCCGGATTGAAGAAACGACCCACCAACTGAAAGAATTCCTCGGTTCGGTCGACATTCTTGGCTGCGCAAACTTTGTTGAACATGTACTTGGCTAAGTTTCGCGGAATGTTCGAAAAAGTCAATTTTCGGTCAAAAATGTTTTTTTTAATCATCGAGCCCCACCTAAAAACTCTTTTTCTACACTTTAATCATGCTAAAACGACTGAAAAAGTGGTCAAAACACGTTTTTTGGGCACAACACAGACAACGAATTCCTGCCTAAGCAGGTGTTTTTACTGTGTCGAAAACAATCATGGCAAATTTTTGACTAATTTTTTTTAAAAGGGCAAGTCACAAAAAAACTTAATGGAGGCGTGTCATATAAAGGCAAAAATATTTTGTCTTCAGGCAATATTTTGGCATATATTTGCGAGACTAATCGCCCGAATATTCGGCTCGGACAGCTCTAGAAATAAGACAAATACTGATTTTTTAACAGTATCTTAAACTGTGAAATGACATATTCCATAAAGTTTCTAGGCATTCTACATTCCTGTTTTGTACATTCTGTTTACTTCTGAAAAGCTCAAAGGAGCCAGTTTCCGTTTGATGCTAATTTTAGGTCTAGCTGATTCATTTGGAATTGTGATAACAGGCCTTATTCATGGAATATTTTCGTTGAATGGAACTGTTTATTGCTCCAATCCTGTGGCTATTTATGCCGTTGGTATCACTCTTACTAGTATGGTTTTCAGAAAAAAATTAAAGCAAGAAAATGATAAGTGCAAACTTTTTAGCTCTTTGGTTTTTTTCGGATTTTGTCGGTGTTTTGCTGGCATTTAACCGGTGTTTAGTCGTCTACGATGCTGACCTAGCTCATACTCTATTTGAAAAAGGAAGATATCTTTTATGGATACTGGCATTAGTTGTAATAGAACTAGTGCAAGCCTGGTTCTTTATACCATCTGTCTATAACAGTGTTAAAGCTGCTGTTTTTATGAATCCCCACGCTGGATATGAACTTTCTAATGGTCAAGAGCTGGACCGCTATGCAAGTTTTTTTAGACTGTTTTTAGCCAAGTACTTGGAAAGCACATGAGACACTTACAAAAAAAAAGTTAGAAGAAAAAAGTTAAGTTACTACCGTTACCGTATTCTTTCTAATAATGCGCATTTTTTACTGATTTGTAAATCATGTTTAAACGACTTCTAAATAATTTTTATATGCTTAAAACTAGGGTAGCACGCGGTCGGGTACCCGAACCGGGAACCGAACCGAAGCCATTTTGGCAAAATTACCCGAACCGAGAACCGGGTGTCCAGGAACCGGAAGAACCGAGAACCGGGTCCAGGAACCGACCGGTTCCGGTTCCAAACAAGCATTGGATAGAATTGCTTAGAAAATTTGAAACCTTTAATTTAAATTCAAGTTTAAAGTTTAATAATTTGCTTGAAGTTTGTAAGTCACAGATTTCTTGACAGGTTCGTATTTTAAATGGAACAGAGTGTCTTGACCGACTGAGGAAGAAGAAAATGAGGAGGAAATGATGATGTTTGACTTTTTTAACTTCAAGAAACATGTTTGAGCCTTCTAACATACGCTGGCACCCATGCCTAAGCCTAAAAATGTGAAAACGATTGAAAACTGACCCTATGCTCTAAAAAGACCATATGGCCTTTATGAGTTGAAGTTAAAATTTTTAGTTTTTACTCGGAAACTGTTTAGAAATGTTTCTTGTATCAAGTAGTAGCTTAGAACGTGTTTTTGGGTCACTTTTAAAAGTGGTGGGGTGTAAACGGAATAAGTACCGTTAATTTTATAATAAATGCATGGGATATGTGGTTTTATTTTGTATGGGCTATTAAGTTGCCATTACCCGCATACCCGGTCGGGTACCCGACCGAGTAAAATGCTACCCGAACCGAGAACCGGGTCCGTGGAAACCCGGGTACCGGGTTGAGCCAAATTACCCGACCGCGTGCTACCCTACTTAAAACGATAAAACAGTTACTTTTGGACAGTTCTATTGGGTTGATCCACAAGTTCGTGGGCGGTTATACGTAACAGACCATATTTATGTATGGGTTGCAAAATTTTTGATAAATGAGAATTGGCACTCAATTGATTGCTGGGTTTGAAAATCGAAATTTTGACTACACAATTTACGATTTGAAACCCATCGGTTTATTAACACTCCGATCCTCATGCGTTACTTTTGCCATTTCTGAAGCAGAATTTCATGGCGAACACGATGGTCCTTTCAGATTTTTTTTTCAAATCTGAAGAGGCCTTCAAATCGACCTCTGAAACATGTGACCCATGGGCCGGACACTACAAAGTTGGATAAGGCTGTAACTTTTTTTGCAAATATTATTTTGATTTGTTTTAAAAACTGAACATGTTCCTTATGAGCTTCTCTACCTTTCTGTAGTTGCAAAAGTTTAACTTTTCCCACAAACAACAGTAAAATTAATCAAATATTCTTAAAATTCGGTTTTTAAAAATCACACTTATTTTATTTTACTAAAACACCCATAACTTTTTTGCAACTCGATATTCTAGCTTATTTTTAATTTAATTAATTTAATTTAATTTTCTTCTCGTACTTCGTACCACTGAAATTTTTCGTACTTCGTACTCGTAGTACGAGTACGAAGTACGAGAACGAGGTCCAAACACTGATACCTAAAATCAAAAAGTAGATATAGGTCATCTATATCAGATTTGATATTTACCAACAAAAAATTGTTGAGGAGGTGGGAGGGTGGATGGGGGTGTTGGGTTTTGTATATTACGCTGACTTATTTTTTGAGAAGGAGGAGGGTTGTGGCGTTATAAATAGCAGAAGCGTCGGTATCTGCTTTTTTTTTCAAAAAACCCGTACCGGAATCTGTCTTAAAAAAAAATTTAACAGAATATTTTTTTTAGTTTTTCCCACTGTTTGATTGTTCAGTGAATGTGTGTGTGGCCATTGTTTTGTGCACCATCTACCTGACTTTTTTTGGTATTTTACGCAGAAAAAAACGTCAAATTTGGAGTTGTACACATAAGTGCCGCAGAAAAGAACGTTTTCTTGCAAGTGGTTATTATTTCCACCTTAGCTGTGGTAGTAAATTTAGGTTTTGTGGCTACTCAGCTATTCACTGACAACCTGTTTATTGCAATGCTGACGTCTATTAGCTGCCCTGTGTATCAAGGTTTGCTGCGAAAACAGCAACTTTTTAAAGTTTTCTATGGTTCTAGGCATGCCATCAATAATATATTTCTCTATGAACGAAACTATTCAAAAAGAATTAAGATCAGTTTTTTTGAAAGAAAACATCGTCCAATTTGGCAGAAGCAGTGCGGTCACATTCTCTAGCTCTAACATATTTCAAAATGGCGACGAAGTTAGCATCAACCTCCGCAAGCCAATTTCTTAAAAGAAAAAATTTTAACGACTGTAAATTTTTAACAAGAACTGTGATAAATGAGTATTTTGTAAGAGCTTTATATAAAAATGGCATTTTTTGGAAGATTTTTGGCTTTTTCGCCTTGGTCCTCCCTGATAAGGCTTAGGCAAAGGTTAGCACTAGTGCTGAGGAAATATGGTTTTGCAGTGTTGCAGTGCACTATTTTTCAATGACCCTTGGTGCCAGTGTCAAAAAATTGGGCCCTATATGAGAATAGGATTGTTTTTTTTGCCTTGGTCCTCCCTGTTGTTTTTTTTTATGAACTTGTGTTCTGTTCAATTTGTATTCCGATTTACCGTATTTCCTCTAATAGAGCCCCCGGGGGCTTTATTTTTTGGATGCCCAAAAATCGGAAAATTTGGAATTCGATCTCGAGATTTTTGGGTGCTCAACTGAAATCTGAAAAGTGCAATCGGTAGAGCTCGCGGGAGTTAGGAAAACGCGTGAAACAGCTTTGCAAAAAATTGACTCTGGGCTGAGATATAGGTCCTCAAAGTTAGGGGGGGCTCTATTAGAGGGGGCTCTATTAGAGAAAATACGGTATTTCTTTTTTTTTCTTACAAATGCGAAGGCATAAAATCAAGCGGCTCTATGAAACTAGTGATGCTTTGTTGGCCTCCTACATTGCGGAATCCATCTTTCGTCAAAATTGCTGTGCAAAAAACTGGAATTACTTGGAGAAATCGGTTGACCAAATTGTTATGATCTATCCGTAATATACAGTTGATGAATGTCTGTTGTAGATTTGAATAAAGATTTGATTAAAAATTCATAAAAAAACAACAGGGGGGACCAAGGCAAAAAAACAATCCCATTCTCATAAATTCTCACAAAAATTGCATATGCAATGTTGCAGTGCATTGTTTTACGGTGATGCAGTATACTGCAGTATTTGACAATACTGGTATTTCAGTGTGCAGGAACAGCCAATTTTAAATCAAAAATCAAGTCAATCAAACATTTTATTGCTTCCCAAAAATAATAACAACAAACGAAGAGAAAAGGCTAGTACTACTGATAATGGAGCAGCGGCAGACCTTTGTTGAGAAAAACAAGCATCTCTGCATTCTTTGGTGAATCTTCTGTAGTGAAAGACATCCCGTGCGACTGAGAAAAGCTGTTCACTGACAACACTGGTAGAAGGAGAATTAATTTATGCCCAACCATCCAATATTCCATGCGTCCATCCACCCACGGGTACTCGATTTAACGACACGCCTTTTTTTCAAAATAGGTAAGCACTGTCTAGCATGTTGGCTCTTCGGAGCTTGTCGACTTATTAGAGGAAATACATCCAGGAATTTTTCTGCAATAAATAAATTTTAATACATATCTTTAAGAATTGGACATAATCTTGAGTATGATGTTTTAACATTTGATCAACAGTTGCCTTGGCTGGACACTAAACTAGCTGTATATCGTACAAAATAAAATAATTTTTTTATATAACGTTTTTCGATACAAAAATTATAAAAATTTTGCCCTGGTACACCCTGCTCCTCCATCCAAGGCAGGCGCCTTGGCTTTCCAAGGCCTTAAACACAATGAAGAGGCTGATTGCGGATGCTAAAACAGATTTGTCACTCAAAAATGGCCATAACTTTTTTTATTAATTTTTCCAAAATTATTCTGTTGGTGCCATCTGGTAGCTGAGATTCAGGGTCACCAAATAAGCTATTGGTCGAGTTGGTATTAAATAAAGATGTTGAAAAAAATCAACAATCCTCACTCACAGTCTTCACTCCGAGCGAGTGCGAGAGATCGCTCGGAGTGGAGACTGTGAGTGAGGATTGTTGATTCTTTTCAAAAAAAATTTTAATTAATACCATTTCGACCAATAGCCGATTTGGTAGCCTTGAATCCCAGCTACAAGATGGTACCAACAGAATAATTTTTGAAAAATTTAAAAAAAAGTTATGGCCATTTCCGAGTGAGGATTGTTGAAAATACAGTTCACAATGGTATACGAGGCCTTGAAAATGGTCAGTAGGTGAGTTTTCGGCTAAAGTACGTTATATGGCGTCCTCTCAGAAGTGGACTTCGACCGCTTTTTCGAACGTTTCAGGTCGTAATAAGTGCGAAAAACATGTTTTCACAGTTGGGAAACACATTTGGGAAAAAATATTTTTTGACCAAAAAGTTGACTTTTTGGTCAAAAACCCTTGTTTTTTTCCCATACCTGCACTACTATGTACACTTCCCTTATCCCTTGCAATGAGGAGCAAGTTGGGTCTTTGAAACTTATACCTTATTGGACATTTAAAAAGTAGTGCAGGCATGTGGTTTTCTCATCATAATTCCATACGAAAGTACTAAAAAATATAAGTCCTTTTTTATATAAGCCAGCATGTGGTTTGTTATGGTAGTTAGGTTTACTAGTTAGGTTTCTCTAGGTTTACTTTTGGTCAAAAAGCCGAAAAAAAATATTTTTTTCCCAAATGTGTTTCCCAATTGTGAAAACATGTTTTTCGTACTAATTACGACCTGAAACGTTCGAAAAAGTGGTCAAAATCCACTTTTGAGAGGACGCGATACAAAGTACTCCTGCCGAGTTTTCTCCAAATTTCATGGCGCAGTGGGTAAAGCGTTGAACACCTTCGCTTTTCAACTTTTTTCAATTTGTTTTTACTAACACATTCGACATAAAATCGCTCAAATTTGCGTCAGGATTCTTGTTTCTCAGATTTTTTTATCTTAATTAATTAAACAACATCTACTTTATCAATAGCTCATCTGATAGTCCTGAATCTTAGCTACAAAGTGGCACCAACAGAATAATTTTAAAAAAATTGAAAAAAATTATGCCCATTTCGTCTGTTTTAGCATCCGCAAACAGCCTCCTTGTTGTGTTTTCTAAGTCTGCTTTCAGTAAGTGTTACAATAAATTTATTTCCGTGTGATTGTTTAAAAGACTGAAAACTGTATTTATTACATTCGTAAGGTACTACAGTCAAACCTCGTTTATCCGGCACCCCCAAAAGTTCATTCCCGCCTTGGGTCCGACACTTTTTTCAGCTCAATTTTCGAAGTCTTTTGCTAAATGTGATTCGCCAGTCTAGTCCGAAATATTGCAAGGATTCTGATTTTGCCATTCGTTTTTTCAAAATCTTTCAATTTTGCCATAAAGACCCGCGGACGTCAGAACGTCAGAATCCTTGCGATATTTCGGACTAGACTGGCGAATCACATTTAGCAAAACACTTCGAAAATTGAGCTGAAAAAAGTGTCGAACCCAAGGCGGGAACGAACTTTTAAGGGTGCCGGATAAATGAGGTTTGACTGTAGCTTCCTTCTTTTTCTTGGTGGCTTTTCTAACGTTTTTGAGGCATTTTAATGTAGATAAACGTCCCTAAACACCACATATTGATCCAAATTTTCATAAGAAGCTCAAAAAGCATTGGCACTTTTTATACTCGTGAAACCGTTGCATGAAACCATTTCACGGACCTTTGAAACCGTTTCATAGAGACCCTTGAAACCGTTTCAAGAAACCAGTTTCGGTGAAACCCTTGAAATCGTTTCCGGCAACCCTATGGTTTTAAGGAAACCCTTGAAACCGTTGCATGCAACCTTTTTTAATGGAAAAACAGTTGCATTTAAGAACTTGTTGTCTTAGATGAAACCATTGGAACCGACAGGTTCTTCCGCTTTATTCTCAGCCAATTTATAAATCACTTGAAAATGTTTTTATATAGGAATGTTCACAATTGTCTCCTTTATCGATTGCTAGCAAAAAATGTACCGAGCCTGCTCATTTTCGGGGACAAAAAGGGCTAAACATGAACACATGCCTCAAATTTGGCTTTTTGAAAATGCACTCCATCCAACTTCAAACAGCCATAAGTTTTTTCTTTTCCAATTATCTTTACCACATCAAAAATAAAAAATACGCACCAAAGCCTACTCTTTTCAATAGTATATCGATTGTGCGTGTTATTTTTCTGGTCCCATTTGCATGGGACGCCGGCGCCCGAGGCAGGCGCCGATTTTTTACAACGCCGGTGCCCTTTGGATTTTGAAGGTCGGTGCCGGCGCAAAATATCTTAAGAAAGGCGCTGGCTTATCATAATTCTTGTACAAGCGCTGTTTTTTTTTACTTTTCAAATTTTTTCTGAAAATGGGATTATTGATTTTTTTTCAACATTTTTTAATCAATACCATCTTTTCCAACAGCCTATTTGTTAGCCCTGAATCCCAGCTACAAGATTGCCATCTACAAAACAATTTTTGAAAAATTTAAAAAAAAGTTATGGCCATTTCCGAGTGAGGATTGTTGAAAATATAGTCCACCGTTGTGTTCGAGGCTTGAGGTATCAATTGGAGCCAAGCTATTAGAAATTATAATTTGAAAGTTTTTTGATATTGCATGGAAGACTATTTGAAGTGCATGATCCGTCACTTTTGCAGTTTTGATTTGGAGATTGGTGCGTCAGCTAGGTATTTCCAGTAAATACCGTATTTTCGAAGAAGGGGCTCTGGTGCTACTGCTCTTATCATGGCAAACTCTTTGCCGAAGTCAGCTTGCGGAGCAGTCACTTCGTGGAACTTACATTTAGGTGCAGGATAGGTCAACGTTTATTGCTGATCGTATCTCGATATCACCAAAAAAACAATATCGAGATTTAAAATTCTTGCTTTTCACTGATTCATTTTAATCCCGAATTGAGCTGGATACAGCCCGCGATTGTGGGTCACCCCGATTTACCGTCCCCTTAGAATAGATAAATTTGGCAGGCTTTTATTAAAATTTAGTCAAAGTAAACTTTCTGTTTGGCGTCAACTATATTGGCGGTCCCTCTGGCTGACGTTAAATTGGATCTCGCTTTTTAATGTGGTGTCATCTTTTTATCTTGCAGAAAATTGAAAAATGCCGTCTACTGACATGAATTTCTGGATTATGCTTTTCGTCTACACGCAAATCTTCCTTCTGGACCTGTATTTGCGTTATAGACAGGTTTGTTTTAATTTGTTGTTTGCATTGTTTGAAAATGCACAGTTTTCAGTGCAAAGCTCTTCGTCAGTCATCGATTCGTCCGGCTGCAGTCAAGAAACTCGTTTCGCAAAAGCAATACGACAAGATCAGAACCTACAAGCTCGACTTGAACCGCTTCGCTTTGGTGGAAAAGGTTTTTCAGGGGCTTGGGACATTGGTGAGCAATGTGATATTGTCTATCTCCATATTCTGTAATTATGCCAGGTTATGCTGTGCTTCAATCCATCGCAGTGGCTCAGTGAAGTTAGTCTGCAATACAGTGGGGTTCTCGTTGAAGAAAAAGGGGTAAGAAGATTATTTCCCTGGATAATATCGCTGTATATAGTATTTTTCAGATCTTTTGGCGGGGCTCTTACCATCTCGCTGTCTTTTTCGCCATTTACTTGAGCATCCATCTTCTGTTGCATGCTCCCTTCGCTTACTACAAAACGTTTAAGATTGAGCAGAAGCATGGCTTTAAGAGAGAGGTTATTTTCGTCATAAACTTCTTATTCAAATTTCGGAGCAATTTCACCTTCAGAGCGTCACTGAATTCGTGATTGAAGAGCTGTTCTCATTGGGCTTTTGCATCGCTGCTTTCACTGTTGCACCAGTTGGTCTAGTGTGGTTGATGCAAGTGACAGGCGAAGAAAACTTCTTCTCCGGATGGGTGTCTGTTTGCTTTGGAATTTTCGTGAGATTTCAACTGTTTGGGTTAGCTCTTCTCAAAAAATCCTTTTGTATTAGGCTACTTCCGCCATTTACCCGAATATCTCCACTTTCATTTACGACAAAAAAGTTCCATTGCCAGAAGGTAATCTCAGAAAGAAGATCGTGGGTCTCGCTTCTCAGGTCGGCTTCCCTCTTCGTGAAATCTACGTTATTAAGGGTAATCAGACAGTAGAGAGAATGTTACTCTATATTCTATTTTCAGCCAATTCCTCAATGACTGAACATGTGTGCACGCTTGGTTGGTGGGACTTCAAGTATATTCTGCTTTCGGATGCGCTGGTGTCTGTGGATCAAATGGCTGATCAAGTAGATGCTAAGACGGCCCGCTCTCTTGCTTCGTCCATCGTTCCTGAAATTGAATCGATTCAAGAGATGGATTGGGCAGCGATTTCTGTGCACACTTGCGAAGATGATGATAAGTCTTTGCCTTCTACTTCTCAGTCCTTCTGCGAAGAGCAGGATACGCAATCCGGTGAAGAAGATGAAAAGGCTTCAGTCCGCTCTTCCGTTTCTTCAGTGATCAGTGTGGGCGAAGGTATTGGTCAGCTGGGCTTGGATGTGGAAGAAGTGGTGACGCTGGTGGCTCTCGAAATCGCTCATTGGAAGTTGGGTCACAACATTGTCAACTTCTTGGGAAAACAGGTATTGGAAATGTTTGTGTTCTTTCTACATTAATGTCACATCTGTATTCCAGTTGAAATCTCTCTTTTGGATAATTGCCATCTCGGCCACTTTTTACCCCAAGGAAAGCTTTGACGGCTCGTGTCGTGTCAACAGCTTCCTCTTTGCTCAAATATTCTCTGCTGCTCTTCAAGTGGTGTTGTGCCAGATCAGTCGTCGAATGGTGTTTAGTGCTGATGCGTACTCCGCTAAGTTGGGTTATGGGATGCATCTTCCCTCAGCAGTGGTGAAATTGGCGGAGCAGGAAGGTAGCTGCGTGCTTCTGACCATGATAAATTGTTCTCCGCCGTTAATCACTGCGTGCCAGCAGTCATGGAAAGAGTGGAGGTGCTGAAGAAGCAGGAATAGAAAAATTCGACCTGATTAAAATTTACTTCTTTTTTTGATGTTTTGACTTTATATTTGATCGTATTGCTCGCATTGTTGACTGGTGTTGAATAAAGATGCTGTTCTGTTTGTGGTTCGCAGCGAAGACTAGTCAATAGGGGAAGAAGCCAGCCATAAAATTACGCCATTTAACTGTTACGAACGACTGTTAATGGTGATGATTGTTTTCGGCCTATATAAAAGGGACAACTGTCCCCGTCCTGTATGAAATGAGGGGGAATAATTATTTTTATCCTGTCTCTAGGATAGAGATAACAGCGGTTTGGTCAGAAAAGCTTGCCAGAATACCTTCGGGGATTAACTCACAATTTTATCACGGACCAGTGAATTGTTTTTTGTCGCACAGTTTTTGTTGATTATTGAATATGTTGTTTGGTGGCATAATAAACGAAGGTTCAAATTCATTTTTGATAGCATGTATGTTAAAATTATAATTAACGTCAATTGGCTATATACAGGCCACGTATATGTCCTTTTTTCGGGACCCCAAATCTTTTTTTATTTTTGAAATTTTAGTCAAAATCTTTTTTTTTCGCTTCGAAATGGCAATAAGCACTGGATAAAATGACCTTTTTCCTTCAAAAATGGTCAGAATGTCCTTTTTTTGACCAAATGTCCTTTTTTTTGAAATTTTGAGATACGAGCCCTGGCTATATATCTAACTCAAAACCAATCCAATGACCACTTAGATCATATGAGACTACACATAGGTGACTACCCAGTCGAAATAAATTCTCTTTAATTAAAAACACCCAAATCTTACATATATTACGTAACTTACAGAATTAATTGACATATCGAAAACTTGGATGGATTTAATGACTTACAATGACAGACGAAAAAATTCACCGGGTATAACATAGGCAACAACTACAAATCTTTATATTCATTGCATGAGAGCCAATGCATGAATAAATGAATTACACCTTTAAAAATAAAAATTGAGCACATAAAGCACAGAATCAATATATGGTAGAGCTCTACTAATGGAGTCGGTGAATGCAAAAAAATAGTTGACAGTGCAAAAAATCTGTTGTGGACAAGAATAACTATATGCGACGAAATTTTGGGCGCGACGAAATTTTGACCGCGGCGAAATTTCGGTCCCACGAAATGATGTCCGTGTCCGTATTAGCGTGAGCATGCCTCTTTAAGGAGTGTTTTTCGAACATAAGAGTGTTTTAAAATCCAATATTTACCTACGGGGACCAAATATGTGTGTAACCCAAATGAGAGGCCCCAATGAGAGAGCCCAAATGAGTTTTCCCAAATGAGGCGTAACTACGCTCATGCGTCAGATTCCAAATCCGAGTATTTCTCATTTTGTTAATCGTAAACAAACAACTTTATTCAGCAAATTATGGAAAGGGGCAATAAGTTCAAAGCTCGGACAATGGATTCTTAACACAACAAATGGCAATTTTTAAACAAATGACGATTTTACTTTTTGCGCTTGACAACAATCTTCTTAGGAGCAGAAGCAGCAGCAGTCTTAGTTTTCTTTTCTGCAATAGCAGCTTTGGCTGGCTTCTTTTTCTCAGTACTCTTGGCAACAAGAGATTCGGACGGCATGAGTTCGTTCTCGTCTACTTTTACTGGAGACGATTTGGCAGAGGGATTAGCTGCACCTTCACTTTTTTCGCTTGTAGACTAAACCAAAAACACTGTTAGTTGAGAGCAACTAATAATAGCCCGAGATTTACTTCTTCAGGCAAAGACTGTTCATTCAACTGATCACCCTTTGCAGTTCTGGCCCGCTTGACTGGAGGAGGAGCAGTATCATCGGATATCTTAAATAGAGATGCGTTTAGCAGAAATGCGTAAAATTATAAAGGCCAACCTTGACGGCTGCAATAGCAGTACCTTCGTCCGCAACACCCGTCGAAGAAAGACGAAAACGACCATTTGCACCAGCACCACTGACACGAAGCAGCTGACCTTGCTCAACGCAATCATTCAAGACCTTTGAAATATTAGCCATTTCCTAAACAGACAAGACTGAATCAGGGTTCACAAAAAGTGATTATTTGAAGGAGCTGACCTTGTTACTGCAACTGTGATTTTCTTTGATGTATCTGACAATAGCCTGCCGTGTAACTCCCTTTTCATCGACCAGAGACCCAACAGCAGCTTGCACCATGTCCATCAAACTTGAAGATTCACTAATTGTACGCTCAGGAGAGGTATTGTTGATTTTCCGCTTGGAGCCAGCAGTGGCGGATGCCTTCTTACTTTCCTTTTGTATCACCTTCGACAAAGATTCGGCGTAGCTGAACATTTTATTTTCGCTTTGATTGTTCTGATGATTCCGCTCTTCAATGCAGCTAAATTAAAAAAATATTACTTCAGTTTAATCAAAATATGAGGACCCATAAACAAGAATGACACGACAATGTATCACGTTATTAAAAACTGCAGAGCACTAAAAATTTCCGTCCAGCAGTTCAATGTGAGCTTCATCCATTAAAAAATTTCGAGTGTTTAACACCGGAAAGGCCGTATGTATTAAACTATGCGTTTCTTGCTGCATTTCACTCTAAACATGGGTGAAAAAAATTCGGAAGCAGGGGGATTCAAACGGGTAAAACAGCTTCTGAAATTGTATCACGAACATCTTCAACCCTCCTCACCTTTCTGCCACGGCTTTCAAAACGTCCGAAAAAGAGACGTCCCAAGACTTTTAGCCACTTTCAAAGAGCCATAAATTTTTCTATGGTCCACATTTTGAAATTCTGGAAACACAGAACGACTCAGAATTGCAAAGAAATTTTTCTGGTATATAATGTGAAAAGCACGATCTTTGCTTGGTCTCCCTGTGGTTCTGGTCCTGGTCTGTGGATAGCCTCTAGACGGGCAAGGCCCAAACTACAGGGGACCAAGAGAAATAATTTTTTTCACATTATATATATGGTGTGCCAAATCGATAAATTTATAGATTTCGATAAAATGACCTTTGACGTTATGCCGTAGCCAAAATCGATTTTTATCCATAGAGTTTTTATGTTTTTTAGTGTTTATTTTCATAATTTCGACCAAGTTTTTTTGTTTATACTACCTGGGAGTTCTTGGCATCCTTGATGTCTTTCTGTCGATGACCCGGCAGTCCCAGTCAACCGGCACTCCGATGACACGGCAGTCCCAGTCAACCGGCACCCCGATGACCCGGCAGTCCCAGTCAACCGGCACCCCGATGACACGGCAGTCCCAGTCAACCGGCACCCCGATGACACGGCAGTCCCAGTCAACCGGCACCTTGGGAAAGAATTGGTTGGCCAGCAAAGAAAGTCCACAAAGTTTGGACGTTAGGACGTACTCAAAAATCCGTCGTTTTAAAAAATTTTCAGGGGGGGGGGTGTGCACTTCACATAGGAGGGGAAGGGGGTGGTAAATTTCCTTCCAGGCTGTTGTTAATTGTTAAATTTAATTCAGTCGGCTGTGATTAACTCAGCAATCAGCCGGCTGAGGCTAATGGCTGAGGAAATCGTCGAGTATACCACCCTGCTTGTGAGTTTAACATCTTTTTCATTTAGAATTTTATTTTGATTTGTGTTGCTTTTTTATAATCTGCGGGCAAACTAAAAAAGCAGGCCACTCCATGTTCAAGAATGTATTACTAGTAGTAATCCAAAGAACAGTGGTACTTTAATGTGTTTGTGTACAGGGTGATTCAAGAATTTTGGCCACTTTTGAGAAGCCATAACTTTTTTTGAGACCCGTTTTTCGAAATTCTGTAAACGCCAATCGACTCAGTTTTTGATGGCAATTTTTTTGGTATGTAAAGTCAGAACACGATTTGTGCTTGGTCCCCCTGTGGTTTGGGACCTGGTTTGTGGATGGACGGTTACTGGACAGGCAACGTCCAAACCACAGGGGGACCAAGCAAAAATCGTGTTTTTGACATTACAGTCGAACCTGGATAACCCGACACCCCTTAAGTTCGTTCCCACCTTCGGTCCGACACTTTTTTATCTCGATTGTTGAAATCTTTTGCCAAATGTGATTCGCCAGTCTAGTCTGAAATATCGCAAGGATTCTGTTTTTGCCGGTCGTTTTTCCAAAAATTTTTACCATAAAAACCAGCGGACCTCGATAACCCGACACCCCTTTTTGAAAATCAGGTGTCGGGTTATCGAGGTTCGCAAGGCCTATGGCAAAAATAAGATATTTTGGAAAAACGACCACAAAATCAGAATCCCTGCGATATTTGTCACATTGGCAAGATACAATCAGGTAAGTGTAGGGCCCAAGGCGGAACGAACTTAAATGCCAGGTATCGGCACGTTTGTATACAAAAAAGTTGCCATCAAAACTGACAAGAGACCTGCGCGAACTGTCAACTCACTCACGGCATTTCTGAAAGTTTTATCGTGTAGCCCATAGTCGATTTACTTAGTGTAGCCGCGAGGGATTTTCCGGACAGAAAGAAAAATTTTGTGTACGAGACTAAAGACTATATATAACACATCACCCACAGTTGAACGATGAGGGTTCATAACATATCACCCACAGTTAGATCGCATCGCACCGATGATAGTCCGTTTGCTAATTGCTCCATCATCTCTTGCTTCATTGCATTCATATTGCTAAAAATAAAGTGCTGAAAGCGAAATGCACATCCAAGAAAAAACCTAAGCCTAAGCCTATTCAAATAAGCCTATTCGAAAACCAAACGATTTTGGCCTTTTTTTCATTCCCCTGTGGTTTGAGCCAGCACCATTTGGACTTCCAGGTAGGCCAGGGTCCAAACTAAGGTTAGAAAAATGGCGGTCAATTTTTGAAATATATGGCCAGAAATCCGACCATTCTCACAGTCATTTCTACCACAAGCTTCCACAGTTAACAAATATTTCATAGTCAATAAATAAAAAGGTTGGTCAAATGGCCGACCATTCTGTAAGGGCTCGGCCATATGGCCAGAACCCGACCCCAGTCCAAACAACAGGAGGGAACCTAGCAAAAAGTTGTTTTTTTTTGACATTACAGTCGAACCTGGATAACCCGTTCCCACCTTGGCTCCGACGCCTTTTTTATCTCGATTGTTGAAATCTTTTGCCAAATGTGATTCGCCAGTCTAGTCCGAAATATCGGGAAGGAGTAGATTGCGCCCTTTCAATTTGCGCCCATTAGATTGCGCCCATATAGATTGCGCCCGTTATTCCAATAGATTCTCATGTCAACTGATACTTCCAACATGTGTTTTTGTAACTGGAATAACTTTGGAATAACGGGCGCAATCTATATGGGCGCAATCTGAAATTTTGCCGGTCGTTTTTCAAAATCTTTTTTTTTGCCAGGCGAATCACATTTGGCAAAAGATTTCAAAAATCGAGGTAAAAAAGTGTAGGGCCCAAGGCGGGAACGAACTTAAGGGGGTGTCGGGTTATCCAGGTTCGACTGTATACCCAAAATATTCATCAAAAACTGAGTCGATTGGCGTTTACAGAATTTCGAAAAACGGGTCACAAAAAAAGTTATGGCTTCTCAAAAGTTGCCAAAATTCTTGAATCACCCTGTACTCGCTGTCAAAGTTCGATTCCAAATTACACGTGAAACTCACAGTTGGTTCACTTTGTCACCACCTGATTTCTTCACATGTCCTTTTTGTGTAGTGTAGTCAGTAATCAACTAATTTACTTTTCCAATTAACATTTTTTGAGTAGGGTTCTTTACAGGATGTTACAAAAACACACAAAATTTTAAAAAAATTTGTCAAAAACTTTTGAGCGCCAGCACAGTCGACTTAAGGCAATGCATATATGAAAGTCCTCCCTTTGAATTTCCAAAAAACGATCGGAAAATTAAAAAACTTGGCGAAGTATTTCAAAATCAAGATAAAAACTGTGTAAAGGTCACTAAAATTGAGGTTCGACAGTGTTTCAAACAAATTTCAAATTTCATTATACTAGAGTTGTGAAATGGGAAATTTTCCGGGAAATTTCAAAAAATTTCCCGGAATAATTGTTCTAATTTTCCGTCAGTATGTATTTTGGAAAAATAGAAATTCATTTTTATTGAGCCATTCAGACTTGTATAAGTGCCTAGTTGGTTGTGTGTTGCCGGACACTAGGAGGACACTAAATTAGAGGGCTGCTGTACTGGAGTTTCGAACTTTTTCAATGGGGACGACAATATCAGGGTTTAATTTGACAGTTAACTGTGCAGCCACAGTTAACTGTACAGCCACAGTTAACTATGCAGCCACAGTTAACTATGCAGCCACAGTTAACTATGCAGCCACAGTTAACTATGCAGCCACAGTTAACTATGCAGCCACAGTTAACTGTGCAGCCACAGTTAACTATGCAGCCACAGTTAACTGTACCGATTTTCGGTAAGTTAAAACGGGTTGGTAGTTTACTAATAAATTTCCGGCAAGTAGATCTATGTTTTTGGTGTCAACAAAGTTTTTTGCTAAATTAGGATAAGATAAATATAGATCAAAGAACGAGTACTGTTTAATAAATGTTGACTATATTTCTATTTTTCTCTATTTGTCCAAAAATTTTCTATTTGTCCGAAAAATTTTCCCGAAACATTTCCAGTTTCTAATTTTCCGCAAAATTTCACAACGCTATTTTATACCATGTAAACAAATAGCTATTCCGGCGCTCATTCAAAATTTTTTTTTAATTCCAATCCCGTGAAGTGCCTGTGGTTTTTATAAGGAACCCTCCCACAATGGAGGTGTGAGTCGAAGTGCGAAGTAAAGCGATGTCTAGATCTCGCGTTTTTGACTGAAAATTGCCAAATCTGATATAGATGACCTATACTTAAAATCAAAAAGTAGGTATAGGTCATCTATATCAGAAATGTCATTTTCCAATAAAAAACGCGAGATCTAGACATCACTTTACTTCGCACTTCGACTTCACACCTCCATTGTGGGAGCCCTATAACTAACCGTTTTGTTACCGCTGATTTTCAAATCAATTTTATTTTTTATTTTTCAACTATTTTGTGGCTGTGGATCTCAGCTTTCTAACAAGCCATTAACTGACTGAGTGAGATTTTAAAAAGTTGGAGGAAAAAGTCTTTCCAATATAGCAAATTTTTTCTAAAATCTGGTCCATTCTATCCCTCCAACTTTTCAAAATCTTACTCAGTCAGTTAATAGCTTGTTAGAAAGCTGAGATCCAGAGCTACAAGACCAGCAAACGTAACTGTACTTTTTAAAAAGAATTGTACTTTTTTTTTGGGAAATTTTGAGGTCGATCTGGATATTTTTGGATAAAAATTAAAAATCTAAAAAGCGGAATCCGTAGAGCTGGGGGAGTTAAGAAAACGCAATAAACAGCTTTGCAAAAAATTGACTCTGGGCTGAGATATAGGTCCTCAAAGTTGAAAGGGGCCTTATTAGAGGGGGGGGCCTTTTTAGAGGAAATACGGTATGTCGAAATTTAAGCATGACCAGAAGATTAGTCAGAAAGCGCCTTTAAAAAACATCATGCTCCTATTTTTAGGTCTGTTATCACCCCTATTTCTCTTCCAAAACATGAACCTTTTGCTGATAATAGCTGAGCAAAAATACAATAGATGAGCAAACAAACTCTTTTTTTTATTTGGAATAGAAGAAGTAGAAGAATTACACAGCAAACACTTGCTGACACATGCAACAAAAAGGGTCTGTCAACGAAAAGATTAATCACTTCTGGTTTCTTTATGTTTTGTTGGCTGAGTAGGGGGAGGTAGCGAAATACGCATGTTTTTACACACTCTTTATAATAGCCGGAAATTGGGCTGTTTTCGGTGAAAAAATAGTTTTGGCTAAAAATAGGCATGACCCAGGTGGGATACGAACCTGAGTGATTCATGATTTTTTTTTAAATTTTTGGACATAATTTTTGGAGCACTTGACCTTGACCCCCACCAGTCATTCAGCTTGGGGGACCAAGGCAAAAATTTTTACATTTGTCAATACCAATAACTTGTTGCACAAAAAGTGTAAAATAAGTTGTTTTTCAGTCTTTTTAATCGACTGGTGGGGGTCAAGGTTAATCGACTG
>JAMRYI010000389.1:0-150497 GCA_029231635.1 Ditylenchus weischeri
GCACACTCCACAATCCTTCTCGTCTTGGCATGACACCTAGAATTGAATTGAATAAGTGAAAGGATAATTTTAAAGAAAGAAAACCAACTTGTAGAAAGCATTGAATTGTGGACTCGCATGTGGACGCATTGGCACCAACCAGTCTGAAGCCCGTAGATAGAGTCGCCAAGAAGGACAGCATTTGGAAAGGGCCTTCATCCGCCATTGAAATTTGCCGCCATCGCACTGTTCCTGAGCACCCTTGCATCATTTACCGATCCTGGCCACTTGGCGGAGAGAAAATAGAAGCGATAGTCAGGGCCGGCTACTCATGGCGTTTATCAGCTGTTGATGTCGATCAACAAACTGAGACTAAATTGCAATGAATAAACAAATGAAACACAAACAAATGGGCAACAAATCGCTTACCTCATGTTCATTCGGACAAAAGGCGAGTTTCACAGTGTGCCATCCACCGCTCCACAGACTGCCGGCATTCCTGGGCGAGCGAGCGAAAAGTTAGAGCTATTCTACGACATGCATCTTGATTATCTGGCCACTTGATCCGATCGGAAAGCGACATTGATTAATGACGTGACTTCACGAATGGCTCTACGGACAGGCTCTCTGGATGGACCTAAATCATATAAAATAAGAGCAGAGTGAATACAATGTAGCTCCAATATATTGATGATGAATCCTACCTTGTTGCATCCCCGATTGTTTAGTTGAAGGTGTTTGAGGCATAGAAGCGAAGAGCACAGAAGTTTCTCCTTGGCGGACAATGGATTGGAGCCGGAGCGTGAAGGCTGCAGATCAGGACCGAGTAGGTTGAGTAGGATGTCGGCTTGGCGAGGAGTCAGACGAAAGCGCATACGGAACTCATTTGGATCATCTAGCACCGGCCTTGCTCGAAAAATGCGTGGACGAATAGCAACCTTCATCATTGGAACGTTCAATGTCGCTGTCGCTATTGCTCGTAGACATCTCCTAAACAGAAAGCACATAAAGCAGTTTACTACACTTTGCATCATGAAAACACGAAGTCTGAGCATAAAATCGTACTCAACGCATGAAAATAACCTAGAATGAGGCTGTGAAAAATTTTGAAAATTTGAAGACAGGAAGACCGGTCTTCAAATTTTCATGAAAAATGAAAATATTTTCACTTTTCAATTTTCAAGTTTTCAATAGTGTGCTTCAAAATGAAAATTTTTCAGATTTTCATTTTCAATTTTCATTTTCAATTTTCATTTTTCAAATGTTAGTGTGCTTCAAAATTTTCAATTTTCAAATTTTCATTTTCAAATTTTCATTTTCAATTTTCAATTAGTGTGCTCGACCCCAGGCATTTGATTTTTTAGTATTGTATTGAATTATGATGAAAAAAACAAATGCCTGCACTACTTTCTATGTTGGGCCGCTTCGCGGCCAAAGACCTAACTTGCTCCTCATTGCAAGGGATTGGGGAAGGGTGTACAAAGTAGTGCAGGAACACGATAAAGTAGTGCAGGGTCGTTGTCCTGATATGCTCTTAATAGCCTAGATCCACTCTTAATGCTCCTGAACTACGGATAGTCGATTTCCATTCTTATGGTCCTGATCCCCATTCAATGTTCTATATCTACCCTCAATGGCCCTGGTCCACTTTCAACAGTCCTGATGCAACCTCAATGGATCTAATTTCTCGTTATAGCTTTTGACTGACTTCTTGGTTTATTTGATTGCACAGTAAGTGGAAAAAATTCCATTGTCAAGATTACCCGAATTTTTAATATTTTAAATAACTCCATGAGTTAGATGATATATCTAAGATTTGGATATTTTTGATCACTGAAAAAGTTTTCGGGTTGTGGACACCCAGACAAACCAGGAAGACATCTGCTTAAGTCAGATAATGTCACTACAAATTGAGTTCAGTCATTGATTTATTAAACCAAGCGGATATCTAGTTGTTGCCAAATCTACCAGACGCATGAAGTGTGGACTTAAAAAAATTATCGTTTGGTCATACTGGTAAATCAGAAATCAAATAACAATAAAGTCATAATTATCAATATGCCACTTTAACCGAAGCGGAAAAGCGGTCACATACAGCAAGAAAAAGTCCAGGTAGCCGGCAAGAGTGAATAACGAGTAAATAAGAGTGAATAATGATCTGATAACCGCAGAAAAACGTGATTTTCTTACGCGACCATGAGCTGAACTAGCTGTATGTGGCCGTACCAAAGTCAAACAAAAATAACTTAAATAAAAACTCGAAAATAATAACTTATCTACAGCTTTATTTACAACGGTCATCAACAACAACCAAAGCATTTGGTCTGAGATATTACTTAGCTTTGCTCAGACACACCAATGCTGGGGTTAAAAGATCCACCTCTCTTGGAGCTAGAAGACCAAACCTGATCAGTTTAGGTCCTTCATTTTACTACGCATGCGGCCAATTAGGGCCGCCAAGCGCTAGTATAAACACAAAATGCGGACGCGCCGCGGATGCGGACAAAAAACGGATCATTGTGAACGTGCCTTTACCAAATCTAATTTAGAAAACCGTTATATATCCCGTTTAAATAAGCGCTTTAACATTGTGGGCCAATTGATCAATTTGGTCACACACTACTTTATGACGAATCTTTGTTGCGTCGATATTTTTCAGAATTTATTCACTGTTTTTCTGGTGTTCGGCCGGTAAGTCGTAAATTGATCTGAAATATTTTTTTTCAGATTGAAAAGTTATGGCTCAAATAAAGAACGACTCCGTCCATATCCAGTGGCAGGTAATAGCTTCGGATTGCTAACCTTTGTCCCATGCTAAATATTGCCTTTTTTGCAGGTTATTCGAAACAACAGCTGCTTTCTGCGTCACCAGCGTGGTATCAAGAAGATCTTCAGCCGAGAGCCTTTCAATCCCAAGATGGTCAACAGTCTGCGATTCAATGGCTTGGTGAACAAGAGTGGCGTGGACATTCAGCCAAAGAAGGATGGCAAGGGAGTGCAGGTGACTATGAAGATCAAGAAATCAGATTTGCATCCTAATCGCTCCACCACCCGTGTGCTCCTGGACAAGAATGATCGTCGCACTCTGAAGTCCATCAAGAACTCAGTGAAGAACTACAAGCCAGCACATGCCAAGCACTGCCTCCGTCGCGCTTCACAGATTCTTCGATCTCAGAAGACTCCTACGAAGAAGCGTCAGCCGAAGAGTGCCGATCCTTGAAGCTGGGTGAAAGAGCCTGTGGAATTTCATCAGTCGTATATTGTTAAGTATCGCTATCCTTGTTGCTGCTGTTGGAATAAAGAACATTTTTGAAGTTTTGGGTGGTGTGTGACGGGTTCCTGTTCATTTATGCGCCCTCATTTGGGCACCTCATTTTGGTACTAGTTCCGAATGTGAAAATTTTTAAATTCGAATGTGTGGCTTCTCAGATTTTATATGTAAATCAGTTTTCAAATTGTCATCATAGTTCAGAGTGGGTAGGAAAATCACTAGGCCGGCGAAGAGTATTATGTATAGGAAATTTAGGCAGAAGTACCTAACTAATTAAAGCTCACCCTTTAATATTATATTAATATTATATATGCTCTAAAAACTATTTTACGAATAAAATTGAGAAACCGCAGCTTTGAGTGGAAAATTAAGCATATTTGAAATCGTTGCCCAAATGAGTGTTGCCCAAATGAATGTGCCCAAATGAGTGTTGCCCAAATGAGAGGTAACGGTGCGGCGTGGTAACCCAATGATTCCCTTTGTCTTCTTCGTTGGCAATGAAGTTTTAAAAGAAAACAAGTATTTTTTGTTGCCGTTCTAACAAATTTTTCACATGGGATTTTTCGTTTCTGATTGAGCTCCACCTAATAGAACTGCCTCCTGAAGCAAAGGTGTTTGTGTCCCGGACAAGTCGAATATTTTGCCTCGTTGATTATTTCGATTTCTTAAACGCCGTAAATTTACCGGAACTAAGTGACAATTTACCAATTCAGTATCTTCGATTTTAATTTTACACCACAAAATATTGACATCGACCAAGATTGTTCCAGATTTTGGGACAGTTGAAAATTTAGGTTTTTCTATAAAAGGAAATACGGTATTGTTGGGAAACCCGAAGACACATTGTTTTTATCTGCTCGCCCAACTTGTGACCAGTTATGACCAGTTTCGGGACTCACAAAGTGCTTGCTCATTGTTTTTTCTCCTTGAGAATAGCTGCCTCATTTTGCCTAAGTCCTACGGCCATAGCATGCGAGGTTGGATATCCTAATCACAACGTAGTTAAATTAGATGTCCGTGAGGCCAAGCAAAACCAGTCCGACCTTCTTCCATTAGATTTATAGTCGACTGGACCAAAGAAGACTAGGGAAGTGTATATATTCGGTCCACAGTCCATGTAATTCCCCTGGCACAGCTTTGGCTTTCCACCCTAACATAAAATTAGTTTCATTTGATCAGATAAGGAGCTCTAAACTCTAGCTAAGCTTACCATATTTAGAGGCGTCCCAGTTGTCCTTCTACATGTTTTCAGTGGCAGCCAGAAGAGCAGCTTCTCTAGCGTCAACTACATGACACTTCTTGGTAGTTCTGAAAGTGATACACTAAATTGTGTTCAATTAAAATGTCTGACGCATTATAGATATCATAGATATTATAGATATTATAGATATCATTGGCGAACACCCAATGATCTTATTTTTTTCAACTTGTCCAACAAATATCGGAATCAAAGCAATTTCAAAATCATTTATGTGTCCAAAAGTTTTGCAAAATGAGTGCCGCCGCCTGCGGCGCCGCAGGGATTTTGAAATTTCCGCCGACGTCGCCGGCGCTCCAAAATCGCCAACTTTTTCCGGCGGGCCGTCGGCGGAGTGGCGCCGCCGGCGCTCCGCCGTCGGCCGCGCAAGTATGCTCTTAATGCTTCTGAACTGCGGTTATTAGTCGGTTTCCATCTCTTATGGTCCTGATCCCTATTCAATGTTCTATATCTACCCTCAATGTCCCTGGTCCACTTTCAACGCAGTCCTGATGCAACGTCAACGGATCTAATTTCTCGTTTTAGCTTTTGACTGACTTCTTTTGCTTATTTGAGTGTACAGTAAGTGGAAAAAAATTCCGTTGTCAAGATTACCCGAATTTTCAATATTTTAAATAACTCCATGAGTTAGATGATATATCTAAGACATGGATATTTTTGATCACTGAAAAAGTATTCAGGTCGTGGACACCCAGACAAACCAGGAAGACATCCGCTTAAGTCAGATCGGACCGATTTTCAAATTTTGATTTCTTGCGTTTTCGAGGGTTTTCAGTTTGGCATTGTATTCAGGACACGATTTTTCTATATTTTCAAAAAGTCGGTCCGAAAATCGGTCCGATTAAAAAATCGGATCTTTATGCAACTGTGCACTGGCAATGAAATAAATGACTCAACCACTCATCGCCGAATTCGAAGACCTTTCTGCTCCTGCGCAAGACGCTTATCACGCTCCACAGATATACAGTCAAACCTCGTCTATACGGCATCCTCAAAAGTTCGTTCCCGCCTTGGGTCCGACACCTCTTTCAGCTCAATTTTCGAAGTCATTTGCTAAATTTGATTCACAGTCTAGTCCGAAATATTGCAAGGATTCTGATTTTGCCGGTCGTTTTTCCAAAATCCTTAAATTTCGCCATAAAGACCCGCGGACCTCGGTTATCCGGCAATTGATTTTCAAAGGGGTGCCGGATAACCGAGGTACGCGGGTCTTTATGGCGAAATTTAAGGATTTTGGAAAAACGACCGGCAAAATCAGAATGCTTGCAATATTTCGGACTAGACTAGCGAATAAAATTTTCCAAAAGCTAAACAAGCTACAAGAAGCTAGAAAAAAAGACTTGAGCTAAAAGAAGTGTTGGATCCAAGGCGGGAACGAACTTTTGGGGGTGCCGTATAGACGAGGTTTGACAGTAGACATCTTGACACACTTCTCGGCTGGAAAAGAACCCAATGCAGCACCGCCTTTGCCGATGACGAAGAAGTTGTTCAATCTAAAAACATATCTCTCAGCCAACCTAGCCAATAAATATATGTTACCTTAACCAAACTACCCATCAACCTCGGCCGCTACTTATGTCTCCATAGCCCCTGACTTCTAATCTATTTAAAATTACCTGTAATGAAGGTGTGACTGCAGCATCCTTGATGTGAACAATGTCGAAGGATCCCGAACGGCGCTTGCAATGGCCAACGATTCCAACTCTTGCCATGATGCGTCCACCAATGGTCATCCTCAAATTGCCAGGGTTGAACTTGACGTAGTCGGTGATTTTGAAAAAGAGCCTCTAAATGCATTTTTGATCAAGAGTCCAGCTCGGAATTATGTTTTTTTTGCCTTGGTCCCCCAAGGCAAAAAGTCAAAATTACGTGAAAAATTTTTTTTTCAAAAAGTGCCGTCCCCCACCTAAAACATGTTTTCTACGCGTTACAGGCCCTAAAACACACAAAAAAGTAGTTAAAACCACTTTTTGAGAGGAGTTGCTATAATGAACTTTAGCCAAAGGACGTCTCATATACAAAAAGCCAGCCCTGAGATTCAGCTACTAAAGTTGAGCCGAATTTATTTTTTTATCAGCATTTTCGACCAAAAATCAGCGATTCGCTTATAAATCAGCAAACTTGGGAGCCCTGATCTAATGCATCTTTAATTTTTCATAAGATTCCAAACATTGCATTCATGGGTAAAATAAATAGACTCAAAAAATTTTGGGCTCACATAAAATGCTCATAACTTTTTGCCGTATCTTGATAAGGAAAAATGTAAAGCAGTTTTAGAAAAAGCGCGTAAAGTTGGTCTAGAAACAATCTTTTTAAAAAAATGGTCATATTTTCTTGGACGATTGCATAGGAGCAGTATAAATTTTTGTTTTCAAAATAATCATTTACTTGACAAAAAATTGAATCACTTTGATGAAATCAATGTTTAAAACAATTGTATATTTATTAGTACTTAAGAAATGTATTTTAGATTATTTGTTGCATTGAATGCATTCTCTGCAAATAGTAGCTGACAAAAGTTACCTTTTCGTGATAAATCTCTGGCTGTTTTTTTCTAATAGAGGCCCGTGGAGGAGGCCCGTGAGCAAAATGAGAAAATTTTGAGACCTGGCAGAGTCCTTGACCTGCTAAAGAATCCAATTGCTTTATCTTACTTTTCAAAATCTAGTTTTGCTTTTTTAAGAATTTTGCCGCAACTAGTCGTTATTTCTGTGCAACATCACTTGGCCAATTTTTTATTTATCTGTCCATTTATCTAAGTCAGCTGAAGAATCTGATGAAGAGGACGTTGATCTTATATAAAAAAAGTCTTTTATGTTGCACTTAGTCCGTTTTGTTCAAATTTTGCTGTGGAAAAATTTATATCTGATCCTCATGCAATTTTGACTCTAAAAAGTTAGTGAAACTTTACTAGTGAAACTTTAATATCGGTAGCGTTTTTGCCTAAATAAATATAATTTTGCCTAATCTATAAATATAGTATTTGGGTGGGGGTCCATGGGTCACACCTTTTTGCAGCCACTGGGAGTGGTCCAAATCTTTTCCTGAGAACACTTTCTAAGGTATATTGGTGTGCCTGAACACGGATCCGGTGTCAGAATTGGGGGTTGACAAAGAAATTTTCGAGTTTTTCCTCAAATTTCGGTTTTTTCGGACTTTTTTGACTTTGAAGGGGTATAACAGGGTCAAAAAGTGGTCGAAATATTTTGTTGCAGGTTTTTTTAGATCCGCCTCGATGTCAGCTTTCATTTAAAAAAAAGAACGTCGAAAATGATGCATTTTAAATAGGGGATCTCCTACTTTGAAGTTTGGTGTCGGATCTAAAAATGACGTATGGTCTTATGTTTGTTGTTGACGAAATGCCACAAATTTGAAATTTAAATTTTTTGTCGTTTCAAGACAAGTCTGCTCAGGGATACGATATAGGCGCCGATAGGCGCCTGCTGTCCATTGTTTTCTATATTTCGATGGTCGTTTGCATTAAAGTCCCAACTTAGGGCAATTGCTGACAGTAAAGCAGTGCTTGAAATAGTTGCAATCGATTGCGCGATAGTTTTAGCCCTAGAAGTGAGTGAATTTGCTAAAAAGTAGAATGAAAAAATATGGTGTGCACCCAGTGGGATAAGAGCTGAGACCTAGTTCCCCCCGCCCTTAAAAATGTGGCTCAAATTCCTTGTGTGCATGGAGGTTGAAAAATTATATACCCTTCTCTAATTACAGGGTTCGCCATCCTTGTCGGACTTTTTGTTTTGCTCATAACTTTTTGAATTTATTATGTTTTGATGAGATCTTTTTTTTATTCGATAGAGGACACCATAGGCAATCGAATGACACCAAACATGCATATTAACATTTATTGAAACATCAACAAAAACAGCAGACAAAATCAACAACGAAAACACAACAAATTTTCATTCAATATTCCCATATTCTTGTTCGACGCTTCTTCCTTGAACTTCGATGCATCGTTGAAGGCGACGGCCATAGCTGTTCATTGCACGTTGGACCATGTCAGGCGGCAGTTCTTGAAATGCTCGGACGATTCGTTGCTTCAGTTCCTCGAGATCGGCAGGCTGCGTTCGGTAGACTTGATCCTTTATCCATCCCCAGAGAAAGAAGTCGCACGGAGTGAGACGTCTTCCATTGGCTAAACCGCAAGTTCCGAAACCGGTGGATGGGAAGAAGTTCAGCAAATCGTCCTGCTCCTTATGCTTGGCCGCCGTATTCGCCTGATCTCACTCCGTGCGACTTCTTTCTCTGGGGATGGATAAAGGATCAAGTCTACCGAACGCAGCCTGCCGATCTCGAGGAACTGAAGCAACGAATCGTCCGAGCATTTCAAGAACTGCCGCCTGACATGGTCCAACGTGCAATGAACAGCTATGGCCGTCGCCTTCAACGATGCATCGAAGTTCAAGGAAGAAGCGTCGAACAAGAATATGGGAATATTGAATGAAAATTTGTTGTGTTTTCGTTGTTGATTTTGTCTGCTGTTTTTGTTGATGTTTCAATAAATGTTAATATGCATGTTTGGTGTCATTCGATTGCCTATGGTGTCCTCTATCGAATAAAAAAAAGATCTCATCAAAACATAATAAATTCAAAAAGTTATGAGCAAAACAAAAAGTCCGACAAGGATGGCGAACCCTGTATATCCCCCCCCCCTCGAGGAAGGGTCGAAAAATTATAGACCCGGGTTCAAAATTAGAGAAAATACGGTACATTTTCACAAAAGCAGCTTTTGAAAAGCTGCATTAGTTGTACAGTTCTCAGACCGTCACCCACAACTATAGTCCAGCCAAATAGAAATAAATTGCACGCATCCTTTTCTAGCAGTAGCTCTTCCAGCCATTGTTGTCGTGGCCGAGAATGTCCAGCACAATACAAACCACCTTTGCAACAATAACAATAGCATGGCTAGCGGCGACTGTCCCCCACAGACGACCAGGTGGTTGAATCAAACCAAATTGTACATCTGATTGCTACGTCTATAAAATGCAAATAAGTGAAGGAGGAGTTTGTCCTGGCTTGACATTTGCTTCTTCTCCTGTATCAAAAGTTGTGTTGAAGATAGCCAACTAGAAATATTTGCTAGAAAAGGTCGGGGAAGGACACTTGAGTCTTATTGCTAGATCATTTTAACAAATTTTCTCTTTTTTAAAGTATTTGCCTGTAGTTGACCAGCCATGAGGTTTTTCTATTGGCATTGTTGGCCCATGGCTAGTAGGTTGGCGGTGGTGGTGCTATTAATTGGGCTGATAGGCACGGCTGTTTGCTCAAGTAAGTTGAATTTGGACCACCTGAATAAGGCATGAAAACTATCATTATTTCTCTTTGAGTATGCTAAACAAAAAATTTAAAACAAAAGCCTTGGTGGCTGGTGAAAAGACATTTCTTGGGAGCTTTTTCAAAATTTTGTAGACTTTCATATGGTTTTGGGCGACTTTAAAACTGCCTCAACTTTATTTTTTTTTGAAAACCCTTTTTCAAAAAATTGTTTTGATATAAAACCACAAAATACTCGGGAAACGTCACCACAAACTTTCATAGGTCTTAGCTAAAATGTTTGTTAAGCAAACCTCTTTCACCACACTTGATTTTTTCCGTCTTACTAAATTTTTTATTTACTTGGCGGTTTTTAAATGATTGTAGGTTGTGAAAAAAAACTTCTTCCTCTTCTCAACCTTTGTTTACTGTTCACAGTTTTTACTTCATAAATTTTTACAAATTTGTGTATTTCAGATGACCCTAAGCCTGTGCACGCTAAACAGAAATCAGAAGCCAAGAACCACACTTTTAATGTGGTCATCAACAGTAGTAGCATTAGTCAACGGCACAGCAAAACTGCATCTAGAAAGAAGGATTTAGATGCTCTTTTATCCAAGGTATGAGTCTAACAAAATCATTTATTCTCGGTTGGGTCTATCAAACCCCCTAACCCCTATTTTTATCTTATGCATGATGAAAAAAACTTAACGGGTTCTTAATACAAACTTTCGGTTTGTGTCAGCATTATGTGAAAGTTCAAAAAATGTATCACACCTACTGAAACGTTTCTAAAAATCGCAATAGTTTTGCCTAAAAGACCCGCACCTCTCGATATAAAGGACACTTATTTTCAAAAAAGTGTCCGTTGTATCGAGAGGCACGGGCCTTTTCGGCAAAACTATTGCGATTTTCAGAAACGATTGGTAAAATCAGAATACTTGCAATGTTTTGGACTAGACCAGTCAAAGACAACTGGCAAAAGACTTCAAAATTTGGGTCGAAAAAATGTCGGACCGAGGAGTCCGATTATATCCCTTAATTAAAGGCATTGCCCTTAATTTGAAAATTTTGCCTTTATTTTTTTTTGAAAATAAAGGCACATTTTGACGAATGTTATGAAAGTTATGACTACTTTCTTGGGCTGAAAGAGTTGTTGAAAGCAGGAAAGGGGGGAGAAAAATATGTTGTTCGTCAATAAAGTTGTTTTTTTGTTGATTTTTGTCGGGTTTGAAGCATAGGGACAACATGCCTTTAAGTTGCCTTTATTTTGGTGATAATTCCTTTGAATTGCCTTTATTTTTGACACTAGATTCCTTTATTTTAGAAATTCGCGATCGAACCCCTGGTCGGACCCCAGGGGGGAACAAACTTTTAAGGGGTTCGTTGTATCGAGAGACGACTGTCGTGAAATTATATTATATATAACAACAGGCGCCTTAATCGGCGCCAATATAAACTAAAAAAAGGAAAAAAAAATTGGGGTCTCAGGTTTGAAGACCCCCTTGAGCATACCTGGGTTTTCACCCTTTTTTGGCAAAACTCAAAATTTTAAGCATCACAGTTCAATTCTGATGAGTTTTCTGAACTCTAAGACCCAGTTTACCCATAAAAACGTTAAGAATAAAGAGATTTGTAAATGGGAAGTGAGTTAAAAAACGTAACGAACATTTAGCGTTACATTCCTACAAAAATGCTATTTGTAGATTTTAAACTAATACTAACTAAACATAACAATCATTTTACAGGAAATTCTGGCAAAAGTCAAAAGCCTAAAAACGGTAATAAAGATTTTAAAACCAAAACAAAAAAATTAGCAAAAAACTTTTTTGAGAATTGCAATTGCCGAAAAAGTCCCACGCACTCTCCATTGAGCATTGAACGAGAGGTCAGCACCAAGTCTATCCAGACTGCTTCCACTGCTCCAGTCAACAGCCCAACCCTTCCTTTACAGTCTATTAGTCTGTTCGTGCCTAATACAGGCACCTATCCTGTGCCTCATTGGAACACAACCACTACCACCACAACTACCATAGCTCCAGTGCCTGGTCCTGAATGCCCCAAGTGTTGCTTTTGTGTGGTAAGTGAAGTTTTAGAAAGTCTTTTGGTCTGTGAAATTGGCTTTTTTGCAGTACTGCTCGTGCAAATGTCCTCACACTTGCAAGGTTACTTAGTTTATTTTATGTATTTAACTTATTTGATGCATGTGGTATATATTGCATGGTCCTTGTACATTTGTACAGTTGTAATAAATAATACTTTTGTAGGTACTTATGTACCTGGGGGTCCCCTTACTTAGTTAACTGTGAATAGTGTTTAAATGTCTCCTAAGTAATTTTTATACGCTAAAAACGATAAAAAAGGTTTTTTTCTAACATTTTTCCCTATTAAAAATTAGGTTTTTGAATTTTTTTTTGTTGCCACAGGACCACCAGTTGCCTTGGTTCCCTAAGTTAAAATGTTTTATAGTGTGATGTCCTACCACATTTTGATCACTAGAGCTAGGCAAAAAAGCTCCTTCATGCATTTTATAATCAAGAGTTTTCGGAATTATTCGGAAGAGCTCGGAATTATGTCTAAGGTAAGGGAGTGCGCGCATCTCTAAGCCATCAAGCCCCTGCGCCCCTTCGGGGGCGGGGTTGGTTAGAGATGCGCGCACTCACTTACCTTAGACATGATTCCGAGCTTGACTCATGATCAAAAATGCATAAAAAGACTCTTTTTGCCAAGCCCTGTGTTGAAAAACATGGTATAACAGGCAGAACAGCAAAATAGGGTATCATGGTTTTGGCCAAAAATGGTCAAAATTTTTTTTCCCAAAAATTGCCGTCCCCCACCTGGAAACACGTTTTCTATGGGTTTTAGAAGTCGAGAAGCACGAAAAAGTGGTCAAAACCCCTTTTTCGAGCTGTTCACAATTGTGCATTCCAGCCAAATTTATTTAATATAGATTTATTTGATATTATATTAAAAGAAGTAAAATTAAATGGTTTGATAAGTTTTAAAATTTTAATTTGGATGTTCAATTTTTTTTTCAAAACCGATCAAAAAATTTTATTCTTACTATTCTGATGATATTAACTTTTGGAACCCAACTATTAATCTACTGTAAATTCTATGAAAAAAATTTTAAAGGCTATATTACGCACCATGAAGGCTATATTGCGCACTATGATAGATCAACCGCGAACATTTGAACCAGCACAGTATAAACCAAATTTAGGTAACCACAACTACTTCTGTACCAACTTCTATGCTAACATATCCCGTGCCTCCGTTAACCACCCCTTATGGACCAGAGTCAGTAATTTTAAAATTAACTGAACCGAAGGGTTAAAAGTGATCGGCAAATTTTAGTTGCGGTTGTATTCCGATGGTGCAGTCTTGCTTTGTGTGTCCTTGTAGCCAGTCTTGCCAACCAGTACCTGCTTCAGATTGCCCCTGTCAGGTGGACCAGAATCAGCCTTACACATGTCCCGCAGGTCATAATTTTATTTTTCGCTAAAATACGCTACTTAAACATAGCCAAAACCCTAATTTTTAAATTTTAAGATGTTTTCAAAATATAATATTTTTGGCTATCTGGTTGTCGGGGTAGTGTTATTTCGAACCGACGACTAGTTGCTGGGTTTGTGAACCTCTTGAAAGGTGCTCACAAACCCAGCAACTAGTCGTCGGCTCGAAATAACACTACCCCCGACAACGCCATTTCTGTTTGTATGAAACTACAGCTATTGGAAAAGTTCGAAATGGAAACTCTCGAAGCAGTTTTTTCTAGCTCGTCTGACTGAATTTATTTCTTGAGACTGCTAAACAAATTTGATCGAAACGTACACATTTTTGAGATATTTCAAAACTTGGTTACTCTGGGTCGTAGCCGAGCTTTTCCGACAACTGGTTAAGCATTATCTATTCCGGTATCTATTTCGGTATATTTGTCTAATTAATTTTTATTTACCCGAAAATCTGAAAAATGTGGGTCCTTCCCGAGATTTTCGGGTGAAAATACTGATCTAAATCAAGTAAGCAGAATCGTCGGAGCTCGTGTGAGTTAAGAAAACGCAAAGAACAGCTTTGCAAAATAATTTCTCTAGTTTGAGATACAAGTTCCCAAAGTAGAGGGTGTCGAGCTATTAAAGACTGTGGAGCAATTAGATTGAATAAATACTTCAGGTTACAACCCTGGAGTCTGGACCTCACCAGTAGAAGACTTAAACCACATGCGCCAGCTGATGGGTCAAGGGTATCGCTATGTGGACATGGTCAATTCTACTAATCCTTGTGGTCAGCCAGGCTATCCAGTGGACCCTTACAATGTTTTGCCTCCTGGATATCCCAGTCCTCAGTATCCTCCAGGACAGTTTCCTCCCGGACAATACCCGCCAGGACAGTATCCACCAGGAAAATACCCTCCAGGGCAATATCCAACAGGACCATATCCACCAGGCCAGTACCCCCCAGAACAATACCCTCCAGGACAGTATCCGCCAGGACAATATCCTCCAGGACAATACCCGACAGGACCCTACCCATCAGGTCAGTACCCTCCAGGACAGTATCCGCCAGGACAATATCCTGCAGGACCTGGGTATTTGCCTGCTCCAGGTGGTCCGTTACCAGGACCAGGCTGTGTGCCAGGCTCTAATGGAGATGGTTGCTATCTGCCTTCCAGGTGCAATCCACAGTGCATTCCAGGAACTTGGCCTCAGCCTCCAGGATGCATTGACTGCCCTATTCCTCCAGTCTTCCCTACTAAATGGCCATTGCCTCCAAATCCTAAGCCATGGCTGCCAGGTCCTGGTCCTCAGCCATGGCCTCCAAGTCCATGGCCTCTGCCTCCAGCACCCCAGCCTTACCAAGTAGGCCCTCAACCTCCTCCCTATCAGCCAGGATATCCAACTAAAGGACCAGTGTGGCCTAACCCGCCAGGCCCCCAGCCAGAGTACCCACAGTTTCCTCCAGGCTCCTATGTGACTCCACCAAGCATTGGTCCAGACACCACCGAGGAGCCCACTACTCCTGGAAATTCAGCTGTGAGTATGCATTGGAGTGGCTGGATCCAGATATGTGTGTTGTTGATAGCTACAGTTTTTCCACTGGGTTTGCTGTTGGTGTAAGAAAGAAGTGATGTATGAGTGCCAGAATACTTTTTGAAAATTACTTGAAAATAATCCCATACTGATCTTTTGTTTACTTGTATTGCATTTGGTTTATTTATTATTTATAAAAATTTTGTTTTTTTGAAAAAGACTGAAACTGAAGTTTGCGATATTTTTTTAGCAAAATTTTTCTTTCAAATTCAATTTTAGCACTAAATATTTTGCTGAATCTAAGTCTGTTGAGATTATGTCGAAAAAACTCGAAAAAAAAGTTATATCGTGAAGGAGGTGAGTGATAGAAATTTCCGGAGTCGTCTGACTAAATTACCGATTTCTCTAATAGGCCGACGTGTCGGGTTATTTTTCAATCGCCCGAAAATCTGAAAAAATTTGGGTCGATCTCGATATTTTTGGTTGAAAACCCAAAATCCGAAAAGCGGAATCGGTAGAGCTTGTGAGAGCTAAGAAAACGCAAAAAACAGCTTCGTGAAATATTTTCTCTGTCCTAAGATAAAGATCCTTGAAGTTGGGGGTGTCGGGTTATTGGAGATTGTCGGCCTATTAGAGAAAATACGGTAGACACAGCTAAAAACTTTACAAAGAAAGTCAAAAAATGATCCTGCCCGGCCGGGAATCAAATCCGGGTCTCGCACGTGACAGCGGATACTTACCACTATATAGAGTTGTTACACAGTTAACTCGATTTTTCAAAAAATGTTGACCTTATTTCTTGTTTTTATGCAAATTTTTTCCCAAAATTTTGAGCATGTTACTTCACAACTGAAGGCTTAGAATGTTGGCTACACAATGGCATATAAACTTTTCAGTTAAGTATACAAAAATGTGTCTATTTTATGGCAAACATTTTCGACTAATTAGTCGTTCTAAGCCTTAAAGAAGTAACATGCTCAAAATTTTGGAAAAAAATTTGCATAAAAACAAGAAATAAGGTCAACAGTTTTTGAAAAATCGAGTTAACTGTGTAACAACCCTACTACCGAGGACACACGCAAAATAGTTATATGTAAGATCATACTTTTTATTACTAAAAATATAATTTTTTTGGCTAAAAGTGATTTCCACCGTCAAAAGGTTTAAAAATCCCGTCAAATTAGTAATCAATCCCGTCAAATTTGGAAATT
The DNA here is from genome assembly GCA_029231635.1 of Ditylenchus weischeri. Lineage (NCBI taxonomy): Eukaryota > Metazoa > Nematoda > Chromadorea > Rhabditida > Anguinidae > Ditylenchus > Ditylenchus weischeri. The sequence goes on from JAMRYI010000389.1 coordinate 16,015, forward strand.
TTGTTTATTCTTAAAAAAATTTCAATGCTTTTAAAAATTTTTATACTAAAATGTAGCCCTGAATCTCAGCTTTCTAATGAGCTAAAAACTAACCTAATAAAATTTTTAAAAGTTGTAGAAAAAAGCCTTTGAGTGGAGCAACTTTTTCTGAAAATTTAATCCATTCAAAGATAGTATTCTGCAAATATTCATCATTTTATTAGGTCAGTTCATAGCTTGTTAGAAAGCTGAGATCCAGGGCTACACGCTGGTATAAAAGTTTACAAAAAATGAAACCAAAAAACTTAACAAATTTTCAAGACAAAATGTTTTTACGATTTGACGGGATAAATTACTAATTTGACGGGATTTTTGGACCTTTCGACGGTGGAAAGTAGCCACAGCCATTTTTTTAAATTTATATAGTGAATTAGGAGTTTACTTCAAATAAGAGATTCAAAAGTTTATTAGTATCGAACATTATTTTTAATGAGGCAAATTTATTTACTTTTTAAAATACATTTCTGGTTAATATTGCAAATGAAATGAAACAATTACCTACAGTCACGCTTTTTTACTTTTATATGAATTGCTGTTTAAATATTCAGTTCTAGTTCTGAAGGGACAATGGCAATACTAAATTAAAATAATAACAAAATTGTTTTCTAAAAGCTGCTTACAGTAGCATCTTGACCAGGATAGCCGGGAACACCGATCGCTCCAGGAGCTCCGCTCCGTCCAGGGGGTCCTTTTAGTCCTTGAGGGCCTGTTTGACCTAATAGTCCAGCAAATTCTGAGTAGCCTTAACAATTTTCTCAAAAATTGATGAAAATGAAATAAATTGGTGATACCATTTAAGCCAGGATCTCCAGTTGGACCGGGAAGGCCGCCTAGTCCAGGTAAACCTTTGAGTCCAGGCATTCCAAGCTGTACCACTCTGTTTTTTCCAGCTTCTCCCGGCATCCCTATTTTGCCCGAAGCGCCTAAAATTATGGCATTGGCCACATGAAATAAAAGTTAATCAACGAATTTGCCTAGACTGCCTAGCGATCCGATTTCTCCTGGCTGACCTGGAGCACCATCTTGTCCTGGCTGACCAGCGATTCCTGGACGACCCTTTTTTCCGCGAACCCCTTTAAAATATTTGTTGAATTTGTGGACCATTAGTTAAACTTATAACCCATAAGTCCTTTTGGTCCTACAATACCGGGCTCTCCAGCAGGACAATGAAAACAGCCCACATATTGCTGAGGGCTTTGGTAAATATCCAAGGCATCTTGACCAGGAACGCCCGGTTCACCATCCACACCATCCATACCAGGCTCACCTTTGGCGCCTTGAGGACCAGGCAGACCTGCTGGACAACTTTTGGCTAATTTTTCACAGCTTTTTGTTCCAATTTTATGTTTATAAAATGGCATTGTAGTAGAAGTAGTAGTAGTTTTTTGTGGCACTTCAAATGGTTGCTGGTCATAGTAGTCAAAGTTTTTGTTGGAGTCAAGGCTAGGAAAGTAGGCAAGAAACTCCTATAAAGTCTGGGTCAAGCTTTTAAATATCAAAAAATAGAGCAAACTTTATAGTTGGGTGGAGGCGATATGGAGGGTGGTGAAGGTGAAGTTGTAGGCGATTCAGGAGCTATGTAATAAGAAGACACTTGTCTCAAGCTTCTGCTTTGCAATTCTGACAATCCAGATTCTAGTTGGAGCATCTCTTTGTGTATAACATCAGAATTGGACTACAAATACAATTTTCAAATATATGTAGATAAAGGCAATTATTAGTGGTCATTAAGGCAATGTAAAAATCATTTTGAAATTAAATTCAAATTACAGCAATTCAGTTTTACTCTAAAATCAAAAAATTAACTATTTTGTGTTTTTGGACCAAAGGGGGGACCAAGGCAAAAAAGTCAAAAAATTGTCAAAAAAAAAATTTCTCTGGTTTTGATACCAAATGAAAGCGCCCGTAATTCTAAGGTGTTCTGCGTTGACAGAAATTCGAAATCGTGTCAGAACAAAAAGTTATGGATGTTTGAAATCGGCCGAATTTCTTGCGCCACCCTGTATATGCCACTTTTAGGGGCTTAAGCAGCCAAATCAGATTTCTTGTTTTATTCATTTCTACTAATTAAGTTTTTAGAATTTTGGGTGAGCACTTGAAAATCTCAATAATATTTAGCCGAGCTATTCTGATTTTTGAGGGGTTGAAAATTGGTATGCCCCATAATAATAAAAGTTAGGGTAGCAGAGTATTCACAAATTAGCTAATATAATCAATTTATATCCAAAAAAGTGGCTCAACTCCAGTTCTCCGGTAGTTATACTCCGGTAGGATCAATTATCGAAAATTTTCGATATTGCGATTTTTCGATAATTCGATTATCAAAAAATTTCAAATCGATCGACAACCCAATATAGATTTTTTGATAGGAGATCTCTACACAGTGTTCGAAAAGTAATTTTTCGGTTAAGTAAAGCTGATGAGGTAGCTTTGTGTGTATATGACACCAGCGCCAAAAATCGCTTAATCCTTTTAAGAAAAGCTTATTAATGGAATAGGTTTCACCGTTGATAAAATTGCAATTATTGAATTGCGTTTGACTGTAACTCAATGGATTTTTTTAACGAAAATTTTACATGGTGGAGTGCGATAATGTGGTACGTCCAGAAAGACCTCAAGACATCCAAAGCTACGCAAAGATATTGGGTGATGCAGAAAGTCTTGCTTTAAGTAAACTTTGTCGTTCGACACTTTCATGGGTTTCAAAAATCCTATTTATAAAAAATTAAGTGAAATTTTCTAATGAGTTGCAAAATTCAAATAAAAAAAGAATGAAAACATAATGTGGAACCCATCAAACAATTAAGCTGCGTAAATTTCTAAAAAATTTGTAATGTGCAACCTGCGAAGAAGATGTGATGATTTCTTTATAAATCAAAATTTGGAAACCCATAAATCGACAACCCTACTGCAGACTAAAGAGAAGGTCAAAACCTTTGTCAACAAATTAATCAACTTCAATTCTTCTGGCTTCTTTGTCAGAATTCCAATGTTTATCAATTGACAAATTTGAGCTAATCAATGTTTTTGGACCAAGCAAGACTATTTGAATTTTTTTAATTTTTAATATTATTTATTTTTTTCTTTGAACCCACCTTAAAAATAGCCATTTCATTGTCCAATTCAGTAGAAAGATGTTGAATTTCGAAGAAAATAGTACAACCAACAACAAAACTAAGACCAATAGCTGTTGATGCTGATAAGCAGCAAGTTAATAACAAGCTATACCCGTCTCTCATGCCTTTTTTACAATATTCTAAATATTTCAAGCAAATAAAACCAAAAACTGGCAAGCAATTTTGACCAAATTAGAAAATGTTTCAAAATCTGTGTTGACTTAGAGTTCAAAGATTTTACTGAACAAAAAAGTTTGAGATGGGATAAAGAGACATTTGCATACACTGGAAGATGGATTAAAGTGATTGACAGGCTACCTTTATTCAGGGCTGGAACATCCTTTGCTCCAGCTGTGCTAATGGGCATACTTGAGCTTGGGATTTGCTTTTTTTCTTTAAATTTGTGATAAAAGGGTTATCGTTAATCTTCTAATAAAAGTCCTGAGTAATCTATTTAATATTTTGATTTTGTTTTAGTGCTAGGTATTGATTCGTAAACGATAAGCAAGCGGAATTAAAAGCTGAATAACATGGTTGTCAGGGGAAATCTATTTTCCCACCGACGACTAATCGCTGGATTTGACGGCACTTTTTCAAGGAATTGTAAAATATTCATTTTTGACGTTTCAGACATTCTTTCTAAACAGTTTTGCACATAAAGACGAAATCTACAAAACTGTTCAAAAAGAATGTCTGAAATGTTAAAAAAGAAGATTTTACAACTTCTTGAAAAGCTGCGTCAAACCCAGCAATTAGTCGTCGGTGGGAAAATAGACTATCCCTGGTAAAAACAGTGAAAAATCGATTGCTAAACTCTTTTTGTGTCGATATGAAAACCACGGGTGTGCACGTTTTCGGTCTTTTTTTTGACATACTGTGTCATGGCCCATGAACTAGTTATAAAACCATGTCAGGGTTATCGCGGTGTTTTCAGAACTTTGAGTGACCCTTGTACCACATTTTGTGGACCTTCACAGCTTGGGAGCCAGATTCATAAGGAGCTTGGTACTCTCTACGAGAATACTCGCGTAAGAAAAATTATCGAAAAATTGCCAGGTCACAGTCAAGGTGCCTCCCTTGCTGGTCAAGTCCCGAGCTAAATTACCCCCGTTAAATTATACTTGATGTAGATTACACCTCAATAAAAGATAATCCCGAGCTCGTTCCCGTAGAATATCTTATAGCGAGAGTTAACTATATGGCAAATTACTGCGCTACTCAATTTTCACAGTCCGTTAACTGATGAAAAAAATTAAAAAGTGCATTAATTTAATTTTTTTTAGTTTCACCTAAAAAGCGTTAGAAACTAATATGTTTTTAAAGAAGTTAGATGAGCGTATCTCATAAAGAGTTTTTATTTACTTGAGACCGTAGTCACGGGTATCTTATAAAGGGATTCGACTGTATTCAAACATACAACACCATTAAATATACTTTTTTATCCTCTCACCTTAAAATCTCTACTCCTAGTCCATAAATGAGATAGTTAAAAAAATCAGACTGCCATCTGGGCAGATAAGCCAAAGAATCTTAGTAATTTCACATACGACGCTTTGGCCTTACTGCCAAGACAACTAGGGTAGTTCACAAAAGCTAGAAGCAGGATCCGCCAATACCCAAAGCTCCTCCAACAGGTCGCACCAAAATAGTGCAAAGTGGAGATGGCTAACCTTTGGCTTTGAAACGAATCCTTGTTCTTGTCTCCAATAAAGTGTGGTCTCATAATTTTGAAATCATCCACGCTCTAGGCAACTAATTAAAAATTTTGTGAAATGAGTTCTGGAACCCACAAATTATTCGTACTCATCCGACTCAAAACCACGCCGATGAAGTTGAAGACAGCCGATGATCAAATCACACAGCAAAGGAAAGAACAGACTGAGAACTATAATCCGCTGAAAATGTTCGTATATTTGCAAAATCCTGCCAATTACACTATTATAGATCAGTTTTGAATTTGTTTGTTGTTATGAGGAAATTTGTAGAAATAAAGATCGGTTAATGACGGTGATTTCGATTGTGATTGGTTGTACATAGTATGCTGTTTTGGAGAAAGTGGACCCGCTTTGATGTTCGTTGACAGCGATAATGGATGTGCTTATATGGAATATATTTCCTTCGATATCATGAAGACCACACTAAAGAAAATTTAAAAAAAATTATCTCTAAAAAGATTTAAATGTCAAAAGGATATTTCCAAAACAATTAGAACCAGAACGAATTTGTTTCCTAATGAATTTGTTTCCTAATTTCGGGGTGTGCCATTTTCTTTATTAGGTCGTTTGAAGGTTGTATCAAATTTTTTTGGTTTTTTTAATCTAATGGTGGTTTTGATTTTGAGGGCAGTGGTTTTGGCCCCGCCCACTTCACGTAAAAAGTGCCTCATAGGTTTAGGGCGTCTGTTTGGAAGTGGCCAATAGGTATGGGGCACAATGGCGGCATCCTTTGTTCTCTCGAACTGGAGGCCTGTACTACTCATGACTTTTTTAGGTCATGGATTTTTGGCTGAAGAACCAGTGCAAGATGAGTTACAAAACGACTTTGGATTAATTTTTTACATGCTTTTTTGTCGTTATTGTTCTAGTGAAATATAGATTTTTTGATAGGAGATCTCTACACAGTGTTCGAAAAGTAATTTTTCGGTTAAGTAAAGCTGATCAGGTAGCTTGTGTGTGTATATGACACCAGCGCCAAAAATCGCTTAATCCCGTTAAGAAAAGCTTATTAATGGAATAGGTTTCACCGTTGATAAAATTGCAATTATTGAATTGCGTTTGACTGTAACTCAATGGATTTTTTAAAAAAAATTTTACATGGTGGAGTGCGATAATGTGGTACATCCAGAAGGACCTCAAGACATGCGATGCTACGCAAAGATATATGCGGCGGTGCAGAAAGTCTTGCATTAAGTAAACTTTGTCGTTCGACACTTTCATGGGTTTCAAAAATCCTATTTATAAAAAATTAAGTGAAAGTCTTTTAATGAGTTGCAAAATTCAAATAAAAAAAGAATGAAAACATAATGTGGAACCCATCAAACAATTAAGCTGCGTAAATTTCTAAAAAAATTTGTAATGTGCAACCTGCGAAGAAGATGTGATGAATTCTTTATAAATCAAAATTTGGAAGCCCATGAAGCAGTCAAACAGCAAAGTATTGTTAATGCAAGACTTTCTTCTATGCTTGCGGCCAAAACAGCATGTACCGTAAGTGTTCTAATGGAGCCCCCTCCCGACTTTGAGGGTCTCTATCTCGGAGCAGCTTTAGCAAAGCCGTTCATTGCATTTTCTTAACTCCCACAAGCTCTATTGATTGTGCTTTTTAGATTTTGAATTTTCGCCCAAAAATCTCGAGATCGACCCAAAATTTTTCCGATTTTCGGAGGGTTGAAAAATAGAGCCCCCAGGGGCTCTATTAGAACATTTACGGTATTTGCGGCAAAAAATTAAGACTATGTTGACTATTGCGTATTTTTTTCAGTCTTGATCAATAAAATTAGATTTCCTTATTTTATAAAAGTATGTTTATATCGACTTTTTCTTCTGTTCATCTGTCCCACATCTAAAAAAAATTAAATCAAATTTGTGTTACAAATTGCTGACTAATCAGGCCTTTCAAAAAAATTAGAAAAAGTTTGTAACCAAATGTGCTCTAACTTCCGCTTCACATAGATTTTCTCTTCAATAAGCTTTTTTCAAATCACAAAAGAGTTTTTCGGTGTCTATCTATACTGATTTTTTAATTGATAGATAAAACATGTGGGAATTTTCGATGAATCATTTGATCAAGTTAAAAAGATAGGTTTTATGCAAATGATAAGGTAAATAAACATTGCTTTAACATACACAAACACATAAACAGACTGATCAAAAGAAAGTTTTATTTTTGTAAATTGCTTTATTGCCATCTAGAAATGACGAAAAAGTATTTTTTCGTGCTGTAGCCTTTCTAGACACAGAAATTTCAAACTTTTTAAACGTTCTTGCCGAAAATTCTTTTTTTTATGTATCATATTATGCAAATGTGGTTACACGTTTAAACAACTGTGCGGCAATGTGATTCAACGGTGAGCATAGCCACCACTTTTCTTCATGGACACTAAAATTATGAAAATTACAAAAATTTGCCAGCCGAGATTTTTCCAATTTGTATAACTGGAAAATCTTGCCTAAAAATTTGTTGCGAAAATGTTCCACTCAACAACCATGTATGTATGAAACAATACAATGACCCAAACTATGATTTTCTTATGGGTTCTGAAGTGTTTTCTCTTGTAGGAACTACAGCGTGTCCAGATTTTTTGTCCCCCTATACTTTGGCAATAACTTTTTTTGATCTTTTTTTCTCCCCCCTTTGGTATTTTTTGTCAAAGAACTTTTTTTGTTAAAATAATGACTTGATGGACGACAAACAAGGATTTTAAAAAAACCTTTTCTTACAGAATTGTTCCATATGCTCTGATACACATTTAAAAAAAAGTTATGGCCAAAGTTAGGGGAGACAAAAAACTGGGCCACCCTGTACTATAAGATTCATTGAATTTAAACAGCAGAATTGAAACTTGGAGGCATTTTTTAATATTTTCAAGACAGGATTGTAGCTGAGAATTTTTTGAAAAAGCTTAAAAAGTCGCACCTCAAAAATCCATGTGGGTCTTCGCCGCTTCACAATTCGGCATGTTTGTCCAAAATTATCATTTAAAAACCCCCTAAATTTTTTTTCATGCTATAGTACCTTTATTTGCCTACACTTTAAGCACAATTATGCCTAAAACTAGTTTGATTAGGCATAATTTCCAGGCTTTTTCGGCTCTTGGCTCTTAACCAAAATTTTTTGTAAAAATTTATTTATCTTGGCCAAAAATTTACCAAAATCGATTCGGACAGTTTTAACTTGTAAAAAAAATGTCAGCTACAATCCTGTCCGAAAAAAAATTAAAAATTGTTTCCAAAAAAGGTGAAAAAAAGGCTTTCAAATTAAGCGAGAACCGGAAATGGGCTGCCAGCACTATACGTGAACTCGAACTTTAACTCAAACTTGAAGTATGTGAACGAGCCACTACCTTTTATTTGAATGTTTGAATTTTATTTTGACATCCATGGAAAAAATAGGGCCGAAAAAACCGTCTAACCGCCAAACGAACCAAGCGTTATACATTAGGGTGAATTTAGTAGTGACTAAAGCAAACTTTTTAAAGGGCCATTGCCGTCTACGACAACGGTTGTCCCCCGCCAATTTAATTTTTTTTCTAATCATTGAACTTCTGTACGGATTTTATAACATGGTTCCTAACAAAACTACACCTAAAATTAGATTCTAGGCCTTGTTATGTTAGAAACCAAGTTGAAAAATCCGTACAGGGTGTCCCAAACAAACCTGCAATTTTTGTTTTTGGGGCAAATCGATGATTTTCCAGGACGAATTCAGGCCTGCATCGATGCTCAAGGAAGACATTTTGAACAATCAGTTATACTTTGTTGTTGCATTGTCGGTCGTTGTTAGGATAAAGCATAATAAATGTAGTGCATGTGTCTGAATTGTCAATCAATTAAAACCCAAGGGCAAGGGGCTTTTTTTTTTTGCGAACGACAACCTAAATCAGGTGGCCATGGTTCTCTAAAGAGAAACACTGTACAGGGTTATCACAAAAATACGGACATTTCGAAAAAATCACACTTGGCCAATTTCCTAATCCGTACTACTTAGATAATATAGTTTTTCCTGTTCTGCCTGTTGCTGGGTTTGAGAAGAGGCTCTATGCTTAGAGAACTAGAGTTGGCAAAGGGTAGTCTCAAAACGAGTTGCCGACTAGTTGCTGGGTTTCAGACCACTTTTTCAACAAGCTGTAAAATCTTCATTTTCGGCATTTCAGAAATTTTTTTTGAACTTTTATACGCGGAACGGCAAAATCTACAAAACAGTTCGAAAAAAAAAATCTGAAATGCCGAAAATGAAGATTTTACAGCTTGTTGAAAAAATGGTCTGAAACCCAGCAACTAGTCGGCAACTCGTTTTGAGACTACCCTTGCCAACCCTAGAGAACTGTCATTGGGTCTCAGGCACACTGTAAATATTATTTTCTATGAAAAACATTGCAGATGAGTAGATAAAACATGAGTTAGTTCAAAAATTGCTTTTAAAAATTAATTTAAATTGTTTTTCACAAAATGTCCATGTTTTTTTCGACTATCCTTGTATGTGAAAAATGTATTTAGCCAGATTTTATCATACCCAAGCTATTTTCACTGTAAAGCTCAGCTAGATAACCTCTGATTCGCATTTACACACAAACCCATTCCAATTACCATTGGTTTGGAAGGCAATGTGGCCAGCCATGGCTATTGCTTCTATTGATGCGCATAGCTTACTGCAGGGAGACAATCGAAAAACAGACTGTGAAAGAGAAATAAGTTTTGGCTTTTTGGCTCTAGCTTTGTATCCCCAACATGTCTTTCAATCTGTTTTCATTCAATCTTATGGCTATTTGCTAAATTTCTGGTAAATTATTTAGTTTTGTGTTAATTATTTTAATTATATATATGTATATATGGGAGTAATAAAATGAGAATCACCTTAACGAAAATTTAGAAGTTTTTAATTTTTTGGTAAATCCTCTATCTCCAATCCACCCTCCAATAAAACATAGCTTTTGCGACCGATTTTTTTCGAATTAAAATTAAACTAACAATGGAGGGACCCTGAGTGTGACCTGGGGATTTTTTGATAATTTTTTTTATGCAGGTATTCTTGTAGAGCGTACACAAGTTTCTGACAACACCAGCTCTGAAAGTCAACAAAAATTTTAGGAATGATCTATGGCTCATGGGTAGGGTTGGCGGGTAATCGAGATTTTCGGTTTCGGTTACCCGAACCGATAACCGAAAACAGGAATTTTCGGGTTTTCGGAGTTACCCGAACCGCCAACCCTACTCATGGGTAATTCCTAAAAAAACCATTATAGGGTTATCGAGGTGTTTTTAGAACTTTGAGAGACCCTTGTACCACATTTTGTGGACCTTCAGAGCTGGGGAGCCAGCTTTAAAATTTATCTAAAAGTCCCCAGGTCACAGTCAGGGTCGCTTCCTTGTAAGCTCAATATTAGTATACCGTACACTATTCTCTTAAAAATAGATGATGACTTGACGGGACGGGACAATTCCGTCCCGTCCCGTTAATTTCAGAGAATCGTCCCGTCCCGGAATCCCGCCCGGAAATTTTTTGGCACCTGTCCCGTCCCGGTGTCCCGTCCCGAAATTTTTAAATTTGAATTCTGACCCGTCCCGAAAAGGTCAAGCCATCATCTCTACTCTTAAATTAGGCCTACTCACCAGAGCATCGAATTTTACCCTCTGTTGACTATTATTGGCGTGGCATTTTTAATAAAATATGAAATGGGGTTTTTGAAGGTTACAACAAAAAGTTTGCACACCGCTAAACACCGCCCTGATTTTTTAGTAATCCATAAAAAGCTTACTTCTACAGTTCATGAGCATCGTAAATGTTTACACAAGTCGTTTGATGAGGAGGTGGCCACACATTTTTATAATAGTACAGGTGGTGCAATCTTTTTAAATGGCTCTAACTTTTTTTTTTTTTCTTTTCTTATTTTTCGGCAAGATTTTTTTGTGTTAGATTTACCGAATCCGGGCATTTCGTTTGACATCGAATTAAGGTCGATCAAAAAGTTTTCGGACAACCTGATATTTTTTGTAACCTGCAAATAACCTATTTTCAGTGGGGTGATGATTCAGCAGCGGAAAGAATAGCGGCGGAAAAGACGGCGGCGAAATTTTAAAAGAACCTTTTTCGTATTTGTGACACCATATTCATGTTCAGCACTGTCGCTTTGCTTATAAAAATTCTCTTTAGTCCAGTGCTGTAACGGCACCGGGCCCCGCATCGGCACCGGTGCCAATGCGGTACTAGGTGCCGGTGCAGTACCGACAGAAATTGCATACAAAAGAGACTAATATTCAAAATGCTTTTTTCCGCTTCAGTACATACACTCAGCCGTAAGCACATTTAGAATGTCATAACAGTTGTGAAAAGTTGTAAATATATAGAAAAACAAAACAATTACTTACAAAATAATACAAAAAAATTGGAAAATTCAAGGGTGGTCAAAATTTTCCGTGAAAACCCCCAAATAACCCGGGTGTACCGAAAAAGGTAAAGGAATATTTGGTAGGTGGCACATTTGGTAAAAAAACTTTTGGTAAAAAGAAATTTGGTAAAAACACATTTGGTAAAGCAGAATTTTAGTAAAGGCTTTTTCTAGCTCTTTTTCTGTCACAGATATGACCCTGCGCGTAAAAGCCCAAGTGCACCCCCTCGGAAAGTTTTTTGTACCCATTTTTAGCTGAAATTTTTTATTCTGAGGCATTCCAGTAGGCGAAAATTCTTCAGCAATCCGAATTATAAAGCAGAATTTGGAAAAAATACTTAGTCGCTGAGATATGACCTTAAGTTTGAGTAAAGTTAAATGGTGATTTTTTAAAATATTGACACTCTAACTTTAGGTCATATCTCAGCGTCTAAGTATTTTTCTTAAAATTTAGCTTTATGATTCGGATTGCTGAGGAATTTTCGCGTACTGAGGTGCCTCAGAATAAAAATATTCAGCTAAAAATGGGTACTTTTATTTTAAAAGTACAAAAAATTCGAGGGGGGAGGGTGCATTTGGGATACTGTATTATACCCTACGGGTATAATACCGTCGGTATTCTGAAAAATGCAGGTACGTGGAACCGAACCTGTGGCCTAAAAATTTGACCTAATCACGTTAACCACTACACCACGAACTCAACTGGACACTGCTTTTATAATTGCTTGATGATTGGTAGAGTCTGATTGAGGTAGACCTCGGACCACTGATCGGAACTGACCGAACCACCCACCTAGTTATTCGCACTAGGATACCCCCTCTTGAGTATCATCACCTGAGTACCCGTACGTAGTCGTTTTTTTCCCGTTGACTATATTTCTACAATTAATTCGTATGTCTAATGAGACATTCTGAGTCAGAATGATCAAATTTAGTCAATGGAACAAAAACACGCCAAACACCCCTCTCACCCAGGTTTGCGACATAATCGCAGTTTTTGCCTTACCAAACCGGATTCCCCGTGCAATCTCAGGTAAGAGAAAGTGGATTATTTTCGGTTTTGACTAACTTGACTTTTCTTAGGTCAGCCAGGTGGATATCCACCTTCCCAAGGAATACCTACCTCAAGTTTCGGGTTTTAGGTAAAAAAATCGCAGTTTTGAGGCACTTTGAGTCGGGTGGTAAAATCACGATTTTGGTTCTATCAAAGTCAATTCCCCAGATGATTTTACGTCATAATAAACAGTTTGTTTTTTTTATTTTGACTAAATTTTATTTTTTAAGGTCATTCAACTGGATACACACGTTGTACCAGGGCATACACCGCAGGTTCGGGTAGGAATGGCTGAAATTAAAATTTCAGTCCCGTAAAGCAGGATTTCACACGATTTTTATATTCTCCTTCGCATAGCACTATTTGTCAGTAAATGATGCCACCTTAATCAGACCAACTGTGTGCTAAGGGTTAATCTGTCCATATGAGTAGCAGCTCATTGCTATCAGGATTAGGCTACCTCGGCACTGAGGGCCGATGAAGACCACTGAGGGTGCAGCTACTAAGGGTGTAAACACTACCTGCATAATTGAGGAGACTTTTACTGAGAGACTACAAAACTTGAAAAAAGGGGAAAAGAAGAAAAAGTTGGAATGAGAGTGTCTTTGAAACAAAAAGAACCACAAAAGTGCTTTATCAATAGAAAATGTTACCAAATATACCTTTACCAAAAGAAATTGTACCAAATATTTTTTACCAGAAGAAATTTTACCAAATGTGCCTTTACCAAATATTTCTTTACCTTTTTCGGTACACCCAATAACCTCCCCTCCTCGAAATAACCCCCCTTAGGTCAAAAACTTTTTTCCTGGAAGGAATTGGGCTTTGGCTTAGGCAAGGGTAGGCCAGCGGAAGGCCACGTTAGGACGGGGGGTATAAAGGGGATTATTTGGAGTGGGGGGTGTTACTTGGGGGGTCACGTCAATTTTTACGCGCCCTTAGGTAAACAGCCATTACTATAACAGCAAATCTTCAAAAAAGTATAAGAAAGGGGGGGGATATACAAGTTCTGTTTTTTAATTGTGTTAGACAGAAAAAAATGGCTGGGAAGGTGGTGCGTAGGCGTTTGGCATTTGTTACCGCAATAATAATGAAAAATTTAGTAGCCCCACGTTTCTAGCAACTACTACTCCCCGACTACGATGAAATCGTTTCTGTTGACGGTAGTATTTTTCACCAGTGTTTTTGCCGCCAAAGTGGCTCAGCTCAAGGACGAAAAATTCCAGGAAGCTCAGAGTTGTGTGGATGCGTAAGTCTATTGACCTCGTACTTTGAATTTTTTCGCAGCTGAAAATTTTTTATAGCATGTACCCCAGTGCTAAGGCAAAGTGTCTCAGTCGGATCGAGTTTGTACCGAGCTTGGGCAAACGATGCAGGTAGAAAGATTTGACACTACTAAGATATAGCCTCCTCCCAATGCTCCTCCCCAAATCGGACCTACTTTGATATATACTTTTTCAAAGCCCTTTTTTTGGCCATTTTTTTACTTTTTTCCGTGTTTTTCAACTTGGGCCGTGGCAAAAAGAGACTCTATGTGCATTTTATGATCAAGAGTACTTCTCGGAATTATGTCTTCCAATGTATTCCAAATTAAATGCATAGGCCAAATAAATAGCCTTAAAAAAGTGGCCCCTGTATTATTCCCTTCGCCTCCCAATACAGCCCATAATCCCTTTAAAATTATTTTTCTGGGCCTTTTGTGGCAAAATTATTACATAAAAATGGTTAAAGACAGTTCAAAAAACTCATGGGCGTTTGTTGGGTTGGGTCCCCCACCCTAAATTTGTTTCCAACCTTCTCGAACCACACATTTTTTATTTATTTTTCATTCACAAACATACATCTCTGATATTTGACACCACAAGTGAAAAAATATGTCTGGACCATTCAATTTTGTTCTCCACACAAAATCGGACACGTATGACAAAAACAGAGTTCTGGCTGTTCCGAATTCATTCTTTTGTCGAACCTTATATTTCTGCCTGTGTATGAGCAAATGCTTGTGTATGAGCACCTGTTACCAGATCGACGAAATTCTCTGAATGATTGACTGTCAAATGTTGATACTCTTCGTGAACCAGACAGACGGGGAACGAGAAATTTAGGGTGGTGGCCCCAACCCAACAAGTGCCAACACATGTTTTGAAGGGGGGGTGGTGGTTATATCGAAGTAGCGCCCAAGATTTGTTCTAAATGTTACAACTATCGGTACTGAAAACCATTTTAGAGTGATTGCAGCTGCGCTCCCATGCCTGCTTCAGGAGAGCCATGCCAAATGTGGGGACAATGGAGATAAAGTGCTCATTGCTGGCCTTACCAAGAGGTATTTTTTTAGATTGCTAGACACTAAATTTGGTAGGAATGCACTTTACGAGACTAGCCCGAAATCGCCAAAATGATGTTTTTTCAACGAAAAACGATTTAATTTGTGCAAAAAACGTGTTTTTAGGTGTGGTAAAGCACTTTCCAGAAAAACTTTTTTGACCAAAATTTGACTTTTTGCCTTGGGGGACCAAGGCATTGAAATTATAAGATATTCGAAACATGTTTTTTTTATTGGCGTCAAATAATTTTACTATGTTTTTTAACATGGTACATTGCAAAAAGACTCTCTATGCATTTTTTATCAAGAGTCTTGCTCGGAATCATGTCTAAGGCACCTATTTTGTATGCGTGAGCATGATCCCTTAATAAAACAACTAGAATTTGGGGATGCCGCGATGCGGCACTATCGCTGGCGCCGAGGACCTGCGTAGGGTACACGCGTTAAAAAAGTTGAATGCTACCACCAGAATTTGAACCTGTAACCATGGCTTGGTCCTGAAAGGAAACTAAATTCACTTAAAATGCCTTGGTCCCCCCTGTGGTTTTGGACCAAACTTTAAAAAGACCATAACTTTTTTTTCACTCAACCGATCCCAAGTTTTAAGAGTTTTCCAAGAAGGAAACCAACCACGCTGAGTCGAATGGTATTAACAGAATTTCGATACGATCAGTGGAACCGGCCAAACATTTTTTGTGACCGACGCCGACGACGACGCCGACAGACAACAATGGCCATATAGTAAAGGTACTAGAATTTGGGGATGCCGCGATGCGGCACCATCGCTGGCGCCGAGGACCTGCGTAGGGTACACGCGTTAAAAAAGTTGCATACTACCACCAGGATTTGAACCTGTAACCATGCCTTGGTCCTGAAAGGAAAGCAAAATCCACTTAAAATGCCTTGGTCCCCCCTGTGGTTTTAGACCAAACTTTAAACAGGCCATAACTTTTTTTTGGCTCGGACACACCCAACTTTTGAGAGTTTTTCATGAAAGTAAATCGACCATGCCGCGTCGATTGGTGTAATCAGAATTCCAATACGATAAGCGGAACACCCCAAACATTTTTTTGTGACCGACGCCGACGACGACAGACAACAATGGCCATATAGTAAAAGTAACTAGAGGCGCCTATGCGGCAAATGCCGCAGTTCGTTGGGTTTTGAAAATCATAACAGAAATTTGCGTGAATCGGGGTTTACGCTGGTTGTTGGGATAATCGCCGGTGGTTCAGGTGTATACACATGGTTCGAGTACCAGCTGGTGGTTCAAAGTATCACATGGTTCATGGTTCGGGTACCCGCTGGTGGTTCAGGAGTATCCATGGTTCGGGTACCCGCTGGTGGTTCAGGTATCCACATGGTTCGGGTGGTTTGGGTACCATCGGTGGTATTCAGGTGGTTCAGGTACCATCCAGGTGGTTCTAGGTACTACCAGGTGGTTGGGTACCATCCAGGGTGTTCGGGTACTCCAGGTGGTTACCAGGTGGTTTGGGTACCATCCAGGTGGTTTGGGTACTATACAGGTGGTTTGGGTACTATCCAGGTGGTTTGGGTACCATCCAGGGTGTTCGGGTACCATCCAGGTGGTTTGGGTAGCATTCAGGTGGTTTGGGTACTATACAGGTGGTTTGGGTAGCATTCAGGTGGTTTGGGTACACTAACTATTCTTTTCGAGACAAAATAATTGTGCATGTTAGCACCAGGATTTGAACCTGTAACCATGCCTTGGTCCCCCAAGGCAATTCAAAAGTCACACCAAATTGCCTTGGTCCCCCCTGTGGTTTTTGGCCACTTTCAAGTGGCCATAACTTTTTTTGGCTCAGACACACCCAACTTTTGGGAGTTTTTCATGAAAGTAAATCGACCATTCCGCGTCGATTGGTGCAAAAATTTTAACCATATGAATGGCGGAACACCTCAAACATTTTTTGTGACTAACGACGACGACGACGACGACGACGACAACAATGGCCATATAGTAAAGGTGAAAATGTTCAAATTCCATCCTCTTAGGATATCTGAGTGCCCTTTGAGGTTGGTATAGCTTATGGGGGCCATAGCAAAAAGTCAAATTATGGTAAAAAAATTGTTCTGGAAAGTGCTTTCCCACACTTGAAAACGTGTTTTTTTTGTAAAAATTTCATTGGTTTACATAGAAAAAGCATAATTTTGGGCGATTTCGGGCGAGTCCCGTAGAGTGCATTTTAGCCCTAAATTTTACTATATATTAGTGAAGATATTCAGATTTTACTGTTTGCAACTTTGGTGCGTACTTGTGCAGATTTTCACGTTGAACAAGATGCTGTTAGAAGTTTTTTAAAAAACTGAAAAAAAAAGTACTGGCGAAAAGGTTAATGAAAAAGGTCATTTTCAGGGGTCACTTATTTTCAAAAAAGGTGAAAATAAGTGTTCGTTATATCGAGAGGCGCGGGTCTTTTCGGCAAAACTATTTCGATTTTCAGAAGCGTTGGATGTTTTGGACTAGACCAGTCAAAGACAACTAGCAAAAGGCTTCAAAAAGCGGGCTAAAAAAGTGTCAGACCCTAGCAGGGAACTCGTCCTCGTCTTTCGTCCTCGTACTCGTCCTCGTCTTTCGTCCTCGTACTCGTCCTCGTCTTTCGTCCTCGTACTCGTACTCGTACTCGTCCTCGTCTTTCGTCCTCGTACTCGTACTCGTCCTCGTACTACGAGGACGAGTACGAGCGATTTGAAAAACTCGGTACGAGGACGAGTACGAAGTACGAGGCCCGAAAATTTTTGGTACGAAGTACGAGGACGAGAAAATTGAAAATTCCCTGCACTGATCGAGAGTCGACTGTATACCGTATTTTCTCTATTAATTACCCCAGTTTTACGTCAAATCGTTTTTTCAATAAATTGTATTCATACTTTGTAAGTCAAATTTCTCATCATCATAACCCCAGTTAATATGCATGAATATACTGTTCTGCGCCATTTAGATTGCTCTATCGAAATCTGACTATTTGCGCAGAGAAAAGTTATAATTTTACATTTTTTTTATTTTAGATGTTACATATCATTAGAAAGCTCATGATGTCAGCAATTTTCAACACGCATTAAATTTAGAAAAAAGTTGCTACTTTTCGACCCATGAAAATGACCTTTTTCCATTAACCTTTTTGCCAGTACTTTTTTCAGTTTTTTAAAAAACTTCTCACAGCATCTTCTTCAGCGTAAAGTTCTGCACAAGTGCGCACCAAAGTTACAAACAGTAATGCGGGTGTTAAATCCCCACTCAAGACCTTCTAAAACTACGTAACTTAACAATTTAGCGGAGAAAGCCTTTCGGGCAAGGAGTGCGAGCTGCTGCATAGAGAGCTTTCCGAGAAGTTCTTGGCCGATTGGGGAACCTACGAGTGGCAGTCGGTAGAGATGCAAGAAAACAATTCTGGTCTGCACTACTTCAATTGCAACTATGGTATGCTGGCTGGACTGCTCATCGGCTTTCTGGTATTTTTTGGCTGATATGCGTTTTTCTAAGCCAGAGCATTTATGTATTTTTAGTAAAAACAAATTTTATTTTTTGTACACGGTACGAAATTTTATGTGTTGTGCAATATAAACATTATGTGGTGAAATGTGCTACCTTTATTTTTAGAATAAAAAATGTTTTTCTGAACACGTTAGTAAATAATCGTGAAAATTGACATCTTGCTTTTATTTAGGGGACCATAATTGTTAGAGCTGGAATCTAGCGTTCGAGCGAGATTTCGGGACGGGATTTTCAGCCGAAAAAATTTCGGGATCGGGATTTTCGCTAAAAAATTTCGGGATCCCGTCGGGATCCCGTTCAAATTTCGGGATTTTTCCATTTTTTGTTTTTTACAAGAAATTACCCTTAAACGTTACTCTATGACTACAAATACACCTTCAGTAAACATTTTAAATTTGGCTACGCTTCACATAATGGACATAATTCAAAAACAATAATTTATCATAATATTATAATTTATTGCGTGAACGAAAAGCCCTTTTGTGCTGCCATCAGACATTTTGATTGATTTTTTGCACATTCCACATTTGGCTTCAAACGACGACAGTTTCTCGAAAAGTCCGATACTCCAGATAACGCTCATAGCTACCGTATTTCCTCTAATAGAGC
Source organism: Ditylenchus weischeri (assembly GCA_029231635.1). NCBI lineage: Eukaryota > Metazoa > Nematoda > Chromadorea > Rhabditida > Anguinidae > Ditylenchus > Ditylenchus weischeri. The sequence goes on from JAMRYI010000389.1 coordinate 34,777, forward strand.
CCCCTCTAATAGAGCCCCCACCCCCTAACTTTGAGGACCTATATCTCAGCCCAGAGTCAATTTTTTGCAAAGCTGTTTTACGCGTTTTCTTAACTCCCACGAGCTCTACCGATTGCACTTTTCAGATTTTAGTTGAGCACCCAAAAATCTCGAGATCGAATTCCAAATTTTCCGATTTTCGGGCATCCAAAAAATAAAGCCCCCGGGGGCTCTATTAGAGGAAATACGGTATAACAATCAAGTAAAAATTATATCGGAGAGAGAGCAAAAGAATCAATTTTGCAAAAAAATGCGTCAAATGTATGTTTTTATATTTGATAAATTTCCGTCGGGATTCGTCAAATTTCGGGATCGGGATCGGGATTTTGGAAAATGATCGGGCAGGATTTCGGGACGGGATTTTCGCCCAAAAGTCGATCGGGCGGGATCGGGATCCCGTCGGGATCCCGTCCCGTTTCCAGCTCTAATAATTGTTGATGAAAATGGGAATTCAACACTTTTTCAATTATTTGAGAATATTTTTAGTACTTTTCTCGTTTAGGTCACACTTTCATTTTTATTTTTTTCGTTGCTATTTAGACAGATTTTATACATTTTATTATTCACAATTATACGTTTAATGGCACCAGAAATAGCTGAGTTGGAATATCTAAAAGTGAAAATCAAAATTATTAAAAAACCGGAGGAAAGTAAAAATTACCTCTTTGAGTGCCAAATGAGTTCTTTCGAAGAATGTGCCCACCAGGAATCCTTTCTTTTTTCGACACTTCTTCTTCACTGGACATCGTAAAAGAATGATCTTTTTTGCCACGAAGCCGTATTTCCGATCCACAAGCACAAAATCGCGAAGAATGCAGGAGTTTGAGGTGCTGTAGCCATTCGACAAAGTCATCATCTGTCCACTTGAGCAGTTTGTCGTAAAGCTTTGCCATATTGAATTTTCGCAATTCCTCCGTCTGAAAATCTTTATATGGTCTCAGATTGTTGAATTGTATAATTGTGAATAATAAAATGTATATAATCTGTCTAAATAGCAACGAAAAAAAGGGAACTGTAAAGCTTTAAATGAAGGTTTTAAAGCCACTTTTAAAACTTTTTAAACTAAAAAATGGTTAGTTTACTCCTAATTCAGAAAAATTGGGGTTGTCTGGGGTAGTAGTATTTCGAGCCGACGACTAAGTCCTGGGTTTGTGAGCACTTTTTCAACAGTCTGTAAAATCTTCATTTTTAGCGTGTCAGACTTTCTTTTTGAATAGTTTCGTAGATTTTGCCTTTCTGTACAAAAGTGCTCAAAAAGAATGTCTGAAAAGCTTTAAGTGAAGGTTTTACAAGCTCTTGAAAAAGTGCTCACAAACCCAGCAACTAGTCGTCGGTTAAAATAAAATAATACCCGACAACCCTACGAAAATGTGAGTAATTTAAGTAAGTAAGAGCAAGAATGTCAAAAATCCTAATCGCATAACAGCCGCTGTACAGCAATTCATAGCATTGTGTCGGCACTTATCATCTACACACGAAAGACGTGGCACTGATTGAATGGCAGCGAGCAGGGGAGGCAGGCATAGATGATTGATTGCCGACGGAATGTATGCAGCAGTGTGGAATCTTTTATTCAACAGTGGACCTCAAATTTGTGATTTTGCAAAAAAATAGCGAAACAAAAAGGTTTTTGTCTTGATACGCCTTCTGCAATATTTTACCAAGGTTGTTGGTCCCTTTCGGGGGGTTGCGACCAAAGTCCGCCTTAGCTCCAGTTCAGGCAGTCCTATCTAATAAAACTTACTATCAAATACCTTAGACGTCGATCAGGCTTGCAAGCCTGATCCTACACACTACCTTCACTTTCATCTATTAGTGCTTCTTCTTGCCTTCACAGTTCTTTGGATAAGAATGTTTCTGCTAGGGTATATTTGGCTCAGAAAAATTTTATTCCTCAAAATAAAAAATAGTCGAGAATTTTTTTTAATGAAAAAAGAGAATTCAAAAGTTACCAAATTTTTCAATTTTATGCAGAAAAATCTTGGCGTTATGTTTATGTTAAAGTGATTACCGTATATCCTCCAATAAGCGCGCATGCGCGCTTATTTTTCGAACCTCCAAAAATTGGAAAAATTTGAATTCGATCTCGAGATTTTCGGGTGCTTAACCAAAATCTAAAAAGTGGAATCAGTAGAGTTCATGGGAGTTAAAAAATGCAATGATCAGCTTTGCAAAATATTTTCTCTGAGCTGAGATATAGGTCCTCAAAGTAGAGGGTGCGCGCTTATTAGAGGAAATACGGTATGTTTTTGAATTTTGGGCCCCTGTGCCGGAGGGCTATTATATGCCGTGGCCCTTACCTACTCGGTAAAATACCCAAACTTCATGTCTCGATATCTAATTTTTTTTACTAAAATACTTATAACGAGTGCAACAGCGTTACACCTGATTTTTTTTGAATAAAAACCGAAAATCAGCCAAAATATTAAAAAAAGAATTCAAAAAATCTTAGAGCGTCCATTTTCTCAACTTATAGACTGTGAGCTATGGCCATGAAAATGTTGTTTAAAATTTATTCTGTTCAAATATTTTGTGACGAGGGAAGCTCTAAGCTCCGATCAAATTAACTTCAGCTAATAACTTTCCTGTCGAGCTCTATCATCACCATGATTTCTATCTAAAAGCAGATTAAAACATTTGAAAAACCGCTTTTCAAATAAAACACTTTTGAATTACCGCCTTTCTTAGATAGCCTGACGCAAATTATGTGAATCAGCAAAATAATTGCGAAAATTTTTTTCTCAGCTATCAAGAAATAAGTCAATTTGCGCTGTTACTTTGTGTTAAAATCAAGTTCTTTTCCTCGTTTAATTTTACTTATTTTAGCCGCTTTTTTCAGTCCAACTCACGAATACTTCAATAGTAGCATGGGCAAGCGTAAGTCAAAGAGAAAGGCTCCGACCAAGGCTAAGGCAATCGTTCCTCTGGACACTCAGTTCAACTGTCCATTTTGCAATCACGAGCGAGTTTGTGAAGTCAAATTGTAAGTTAAATATTTTTTGTTTTTGATTGGTTGTAAAAAAGTAGCTCGCTACAAACAAACTATATCTTTTGTAAAAAATATCCAATTCCGAAAACCAACGATATTTTAAAAAAGCGTTATCAGGAAGTCTACAGGAGGCCCTCGTTAATCAGGAGGCCTACCCTTTACATTCCAGAATTTCATTCTTTTGCAAAAACGACCGGCAAAATCGGAATCCTGCGATATTTGGGACCAGACCGTCGAAAAAGAAAAAGGAAAAGACTTTGAAAATCGGTCTAAAAATAATCGGACCCAAGGCGGAAACGAACTTTTTCCACTTTGTCAGGGTACATAACTCAAAATTTTGAAAAAAGTATATTTGAGGGATTCGACTGTTATTGAGGGATTCGACTGTAGTCTTTACAACTGTCTTTACACTTTTAAATAATTTTTTGCAAAACTGTGAGGAGTAAAACCGAGTAGCTATTTTCAAGGTGTGTGGTCGGCTAAAGGGGGGGAGCTACTTAGGTCTAAAAATGTGACCTTGGTGGGGCAGTGGATGTGCGTTTGCGTTTTATGGCCCAAACTAGTGCATAGGTTCGATTACACCTGGTGGTACCCTACTTGTTTTGGCTTTTTTGACCAATACCTAGGGGTAATCGGAGTCGCTGTGTCCGAATCTACTTTTTCACACCTAAGTTGCTTTTCAGCCGCCGCTCCCCTTAATATAGACGTATTGTTTCATATGTAGTTCATATAGGCTACATGAAATTCTAGGGGTATAGTGCAATTTAACCGACCAGTCAATAACATAATAACAGTAGATTTATTGCGTTTGTTTGCGGATGATTATAGACGGTAATTTGCATTTTCATATGGGTTTCAAACTTGTTCGTTTTTTTATGCAGACAGCTTAATAAAGAATTGGTTTTGCGATTAAAATCTTATTGGAAGAACTGATGCAAAATTGCTTGATGAGTTTTATAATCAGAATCGACCAGCAAAACAATAATATTGTAACCCATCAAACAATAGTGAACCAGTTCTTCTAATAAATTTTTAATCGTGAGATGCATCTGCTGGTGAGCTGGTTGTGTGCATAAAAAGTTTGAAACCCATATGAACCAGAAACTTTGCCCTCCCACTCGCCAGAACCCTGGACCTCCCACTCGCCAGAATCCTGACCCTCCCACTTTTGTTAAAACATTAATTTACATTTATGCAATACGATTGACAATTTCTCTTATTCTGATTTTTGTATAGACAAAATTTCACAATATCTAAATTCTCAGTTTTTCTTTGCTTACTTCGTTTTCGTTATTTTGTGTTTGGCATAGCATAGTTAATAGTCTCGTTTTCGTCTCCTTTTTGTCTTTGTATCACGTTCATCTTATTTTGATTCTTTAGTTATGGCTTTTCGACGAGATGGTCCTTCTTCAAGCCCTTGCTGGACTCTTTCAAAGCTGGATCGTCTTTCCGAAGATTCTGATGAATTGCTCTCGTTTCTCGATACCCATCGGATCGTCTCCAAAAACAGAATTTGTAAAAAGTGTTGCTTTTGTTACCTTTTGTTGCCGATGTGTTGCTTGTTGGTTCATATTGTTTATTTTTTCTGATTTTGATCCTGACAAGTGGGAGGGCCAAAGTTCTGGCGAGAGGGAGGGTCAGGGTTTTGGCGAGTGGGAGGGCAAAGGTTACGTTGCTCCAATAACAGGAATCATCACAAATGTATGGAAATCTCAGACATTCAAAATTACTTTAAAAAGTTTTAAAATGCTGCAGTTTCGGAGAATCACAGCTGTCTAAAAAATCCAATAGAAAAGAAACAAAAAAATCAGCGTCTTTTTAATAGGTTTCGAAACTGCAACTGAATGTGGTTCTCATTTGGGCAAAGCTTTTTTGTATCTCATAAAAAACAGCATTTTAGATGCAAATTGAAAGGACACTTTGACCGATCAAATGATGGTCAAAAATGACCGGATCACTAAAAATAGTATATCATGAAAGTTTAAAATAATTTAAAGGCCGAAAATAATCAAATCTTGCTAATATGTTTAAATTTTTTCAATAGTAGTTAAAACGTCTGAATATTCAGAGATCGAGAGCGGAATGTGGGCTTCATATCATGTCGAGTGTGCATGGAAGACTTTCAGGCTATAATCAACCAGCTGTCCGAGCCAATAGATGTCTACTCTGACTGGATAGATGCTTGTGAGACAGCTAACTCCACAAGTGCTACCTGAACACAAACCAACCAACCACAATAATTGCTAAATTTTCCAATAAAAAGCACTAAATTTTGTGTTTTTCTTAAACTAAAACTTTTTGGGTTGAGTGCAGATGCAGTGTCCAAAATATAACTTTGTTTTTCCTAATAAATTTGCGAATTTTTTTTAAATATTTTGTAGAACCGGAACAAAACCAAAGCTAATGTAAATTGTCGCTAATTTTTTTTGGTGGTTTTCAAGTTAAAAAATGGAGAGTAGACCAAAAGTTACAAAAAAATTTGATGATTTACGAAATTTTGCCTCGGTCTAAATTTGTGTTTTTACGTTAAAAGAAACAACACAATTAAAAAAAGTTTTACAGGGCCTGCTAAGCTGATTTTAAAAAACAACACACGGAGCAAGCTGAATTTTTTTTAAATTTTGTAGCGAGGAGTTATGTTAAATAAGCCAAATATTTCCAAAATTTTTTTTGAACTATTATATGCAGAACGGCAAAATCTACAAAACGGCTGAAAAAAAATTTCTGAAATGCCAAAAATGATGATTTTACAGCATGTTAAAAAAATGCTCACAAACCCAGCAACTAGTCGGCAAGTCGTTTTAAGACTACTCTTGCCAACGCTTTTTTGGACGCTATACCTGCACTGCGGTCACATTTTACTTTGAAATGCTTAGGTTTTCCCATAAGTCTTGCAAAGTGTCTAAAGTTTAAAGTGAGTAGCACTTTCTGATAGGTTGCAAAAAAATTTGAAAAAATTATTGGCGGGTTTCACATATTAAATTTTTCTTCTGAAAAAGTCAATTTTGAAACCTATCGAAATTTTTTCATATTTTTTTATAAATCTAAATTTTTTGCCACCCTTCGGAGCGTGGGATTGATACTCATTTGTTCTTAAGCATTTTTTTGCTTTCGCAGAGTCAGCACTTCTGTCGATAATGTATGAGTTTCATTCCTCTAAACTTTTTCCGTTTTTCTTCTGTATCTCTTTTTGTAACAGCACGATCAAAAATCTTTTTTGATTTCTTTAACAACTTCATTACTGTAAATATGCTATTTTTCATAAAAATAAAAAAGATTTGAAATACTTTTGAAAGAAGAAAGCACACAATTTTAGTTTAAACTATAAATTTTTTTTAAATTGCGGTGTTTGTAGATAATTAAACATCGAAACGCAACGTGCTTCAAAATTTTCTGACACTTTCAAGCGGTCATAGCTTTTTTTAAAGGCCGTTTTTTTTAATTTCTGTGAACGTAGATCGACTCAGTTTTTGATGACAATTTTTTGGTATGTAATTTGCAAAACACGATTTTTGCTTGGTCCCTCCTGTGGTTTTGGCCTTACCCATCCAAAGGCTACTTACAGACCAGGATCCAAACCACAGGGGGGGACCAAGCGAAAATCGTGGTTTTGATCTTATATGCCAAAAAAATTGTCATCAAAAACTGAGTCGATCTGCATTCACAGAAATTCAAAAAACTGCCTTTAAAAAAAGTTATGACCGCTTAAAAGTGTCAGAAAAATTTGAAACACCCTGTATATTTAACCAATATATGGCCCTATCAATTATTTGGCCCTGATTTTTGAGCTTTGCCCTTTGTTGTTTTTGGGAATTCATTCGATAATATTGAAAAAACATTATTAAGACAGATATTTTTGTCAACCGTTTATTCAAAACTTGCACAGAAAAGCTATTTTTTCAAATCGTTTACAAAGTATTTTACATAAAATTTATTAACCATATTGACAGCGAAAAGGATTTTATTAGGACTGCTCCAGTATAATCTAAAGATGGGCACTCATTTTTTTATGTTTTTGAGGGTTTTTTTTCCAATCCTAAATTTTCAAGTGAACGAGTGGAGATAGAGAATTTTAAAGTGTACCCTTTTTGTGGAGGAAAAAAAGTGAAACAACAGTCATAGGCGTACCCAGGATTTTTTGACGCGAGGCTAAGTAGGCTAACAATCCTGACGGCGGGGGTGGCTATACGTTGGGCTCGACTAGTGGATGGTTGTAGGTTTTGGAGAAATTGAGCTTATTCCTTAAAAAATTAGGAGGAAATAGGATGTTTTGATCGTAGTCGCTCCTAAAATATCCTGCTAGGATATACATCCTAAAATATCCTAATTAGACTAGAGTATCCTAAGTAGCCTACGAAGCTAAGATCTTTTAGTCAAATTATCTTAATATGATTATTTCTCAATTAGCATGTGCTCATTTTTCCGCTGCAAATATTGTTCTGTCTGCTTTCTGTTTTGTTTTCCAGGTTTTCTTTACGGATCCTTGCTCAGCATGACAGATTTACTTAAACAATTGCTCTTGAAAGTCCAACCCATTGCCTGATTTCAAATTCCGTTCAGGACAACAGACATTTAAACAAAATCTGATATATTTTTCTTTTTTGTTGTTTAAATATTTGTTGTCTTGAGTGGAATTTCAAACTTGACAGGCAAGTGGATTTAAAAGAGCAGTTTCATCAGTTAATCGACTATTCTGAACTCAAATCCATTTAGGAATAATCGACTGGAAAGCCCCTTTTGGGCGTATATGCCATATTTCATCATCGTTAAGCACTTTTAAGAGCTCAGACAACCAAGCAAATAAATAAGTAGTTGTAAAAAGCACAAAGCACAGCTTTTCATGTGACCATTATGTATTAAATGCTGGCTAGTTGTTGCTTATCAGTAAAGTCAGCGACCCTCGTGTTCAATCACGACTTTTAACAACGAGTCATATTAAGGCTAAACCACTTAGTTATTGATCATTCATTTATTTTAAGATTGTTGCTGCTATGCGTGCATCCTTTTCCGGCCTCGCCAGTGATAGAATTAAGGCTACTTTACCCCTTAATTCTGAGTTCAAACCTGAAACTAATGATAGAGCTGTTAGACAAGTGCTTAATTTTGATGAAGATGATGGTGAAAACAAGTGGAGATGCATCACTGATGATAAACTAGAGCTTATTTCTCATCTGTTTGATAGGGAAACCTTTACATTGAAGGTAGGCTAACTTAAATAGGGTTCAAGAAGAAGGTAAACAACAGGGAATACAAGAAATGCTGCTATAGTCGAGTTGCCAATACCGTATTTCCTCTAATAAAATCCCCGGGGTTTATATATTTCGATTCTCTAAAAACTGCATTACTGCACCTGCTCACTGTATGTCTCCAGTTAGCACTATTTACTGGCATGTAATCGCCGTTGAGGGGGAAATTTTGACAAAAACCAAAAAAATCGTTGAACTGAAGTGTGTTACGTTGCCGCTGTTACGCGTGGGCAAATATCCAAAAACTGCCTAAACGCCTTATCATAACGCCAAGGACATCAAATTTTTAAATTCATTTTTACTTTTTCCATAGTCGGGTGTATTTTCAAAACTCTTCAATTATTGTTCGAGTTTTTTTTGATCTAAAGAAAAGTCTTCGATTGCCTTTTAAAATATTTTTCGCTTTGCTCAGATGAACGACTTTTCCTGGACTAACGCTGATGTGGTCAAGAATGCAGCAGCTAAAAAACAAGGAAATTAAAACCGAAGATGTCGATGCCTACTTTAATCTGCTGTATAACAAAAAGTGTGCGCCTAAGACGATATTCAGACACATGCCCAAGGAAGCTAAAGTACGTACTTACCTAAGCCAAGAAGTCATCGTGTAAGCTGTTATAACTTTCTTGAATCTTTTGTATAGTTGTTGTTTGAAGGCCACTGCAAACTAAGTTCGGTAATGAAATGATTGCGATCAAAGAGAGCACTGGCTACCGGCTATACAAGAAGCTTCAGATGGGGTTATTTGCATGCATTGACTGCAGAAAGTAATTTTTTCCTGCTCAGAATAATTTAATAATAATCTTTAGCTAAAAGTTTTAGTTGTGAAGTCCCACCAGATCCAGTGCCTACGCTCAGAGAAAAGGACAGTCAATTCTCATTTAACCAGGGTTCTCATGCTGAAGAATGCCGTCTCCGTCCAATCAATGAGCTAATCTGAGAGCAATGAGTGGTCGGTCAATGTTTGTTTTAGATCATTTTGATAGCTTTATGTGTTTTCAGGTGGTTTCACTAGCTGATGAGAGAAAGGGACTGGTCATATTTGCTTCGGACGATTATTGCAATGTTGCGGTTCAATGTGGTCTATTGATGGCAGATGGTACTTTTGATTTATGTACAATAGGCTTCGCTCAGTTGTACGTGACACATGAACTTTAAATATTCTAATTCCTAGCTCATATTTATGTGTGTTATTTTCTGTTTCCAGTTTTATGTTTCAACCCTAGCGCAAACTCAGCTACATTTTGAGCACAAATATGCCCAGAAAATATTAGGCTTGTTGTCCTGAAAATGACTCAAAATAAGGTAAATATTTTTTAAATGCAACTTCTTTTAAATTCAACCGTCTGGTGCTCAGCCCCGTGTAAGTCTAAAAAAACGGTCGACACGTCATTTTGCAGAGTAATTACAGAGCTTTTGAATTATGCATTAAGAAGTCGTGTCTCTTTGGTATCTTTACATTAAGATTTTTGAGAAAAGCCTACATTTATAAGGCTGAGCAATTATTTTCCTTAGATTTGCTTTGATTTTGACTAGAAATCGATACTTTTATGTTAATGGCTATAACTTTTACCATAATTATTAAAAAAAAATAAATTTGACCTACCAAATTGTAGCTACGAAGCAGGGCTACAATTCTTAATAAAACTTGTTTTATAAAGAACACAAAACTGGAATACGCAAGTTTTTGTCCGCCTCAAAAATGGGTTGATTTGAAAATAGCTGTGGTAGGACAACAAACCCTAATGTATTCTGGGCATATTTGTGCTTGAAATGTAGCTGAATTTGCGCACAATCTTGTTTCAAAATGTCTAAGAAACCAAAGGTTGCGTTTAGATTGATGAATAATAAATAATTTGTGCAAGTTTTTTGTACGCTATTGTATTGGGTTGGTCCATAAAGGTGGTTCAACACCGTACAAATAAGACAAATAAGACCGTGTGATTTGACACTTGCATTCAAAGTTTTTTTAAAGTTTTCAAAGTTTTATAATAATTAATCCGAAATGGTTTGGTGGGTTTCATAATTCATATATCGGACGATAAATATAGATTTTGAAACCAATCAAATTTACAATTTTGTTACGTTTATTTTATTGAAATTTCTGTTCTACGACCCATAAAAAATTTTGCTTAATTTTTTATAATACAAAATTTGAAAGCCATAAAAGTGTGGAACTACACAGTCTGTTAAAACCAGACTTAATTGACGTCGTGGGCTGGCGCAAGGGGGAGCAATTTTTTTGTAAAGTTTAAATTTTTGTTCAGAGAGTATTATGGAATGTCTCATTTATGTTGCGTAACCGAAAAAATTAGTGTAGTGGGTGGGATTCTAGGTTACTTTTTTAAATTTTCGAGGTATCTACCCCGACCGGATAAGTACCCGATGACCTAAATGATTTTCAATATGCGTTTCAAGCTCCATTGAATCAGATTTTCAGATACTTGACCAACTGCTTCTACCTCACAGCACCCAATATGTTGACGTGGAGAGTGTCGAGGACGGCTATGATGTGATCAAAAAGATGCAGGTAGCCACCGGGAATTTCTTATTTAACATCCTAGTGACATTTTCAGGTGCGTGGAGCTCCTCTCATAGCCACTGTAGGAATGCTAGCTTTGCTGGTAGACCTGAGACATCGGATACACAACCTACATATCCTATCAGTGGCTGAATTTCTGGAATTTGTCAAAGAGAAATGTGACTTGCTTGTGAGTGCTCGACCCACAGCAGTCAATTTAGCTAATATTGTGGGCGAATTCAAACAATTCCTTGCTCAAATGCTGACTGAATATGGTACTGCCTCTGAGCTCAACAATGATAGTGCCGAAGAGGAGGTCTCTGAGGAGAGGAAACAAAGAGTGCAGACTGTAAGGCAAAAGTAATTTTTTTTGGTAAGCAAGCGTCTTTTTTGTAAATTCTGCTATGGCATTCGGATTTCTGAGGACATTTCCGAAATGATTTGAAACTCATGGATTTGATTTTATTGCAACCAATTTAAAAATTGTGAGTGTTGTGGTTTCAGACAAAAATATCAGTGTCCGAAACTCACCCGAAAATTGAAATATGACAACCCGCTGTGAGCAAAGCATGAAACGCAGTTTGAAAATTCGGCGTGATTGATGTAAAAAAAATTAGCAAGATCAATTAAAATTGAAAAGATTTAAGAATAGAAAACTTTGTGTTGGATTGGCAAACCAGAGAACGGGCTGAAAATAACCTGTTGATTAGGAACTCCATCTCGGCTCTACATGCAGACACCGATAAACAAAAAAAGTTGGTTGTGCTCACGATTTGCAATACTGGTAGCTTAGCTACTAGTTCCTTTGGGACTGCTTTAGGTTTACAATTTACTTAGTTTTACTCAAAACTATTTTATTTTAAGGAGTAATTGTGCATCTACACAAACTGGGCAGATTGCAAGCAGCTTTGGCTCTTGAGACTCGCCCCTACAACCAAGGCTCTAGATTGACCACTTATGAGCTAAGTGCATACAAAGTGCCCTTTTTACTACTCGTAAATATTTTTTTAACAAAGGGGAGGGACACTGACTCTGACTTGGGGAATTTCAATAAAAGAGATTTTCCGCGCATTCTTGTAGAGCGTGCCCAAGTTCATTAAGAATCTGGCTCCCCGCCTTTGAAAGCCAACAAAAATTTTAGGAATGACCCATGGTCCACTGGTGATTCATAAAAACCATGATATGGGTATCGAGGTGTTTTCTGAACTTTGAGTGACCCTTGTACCACTTTTTGTGGACCTTCAGAGCTGGGGAGCCAGATTCAGAAGCAACTTGGGTACGCTCTACAACAATTCGCAGAAAAAAAAAAATCTCATCGGAGTTCCCGCAGGCCACAGTCACGGTGTCTCCCTTGTGAGTCAAGACAAAAATCAGTGTCATAAAAGTTAGTTTCAGGCGGATAGCATGGCTGCCTATGCAATGAAAACCTACAAAGTGGATGCTGTATTAGTGGGCAAGTTTTCAAGTCTGAAAGAAAACTCAATAAAAATTTAAGTCGGTATCAGCAAAAAACGACCCCCCCCCCCCCTGTTTTCCACCAGCTTGAACTAGTTAACAAGGTTTGGGCTCCAGTTCTAAGGAAATGCAGGCTTCCGCACAAGTATCCAAACAGTATCCAAAATTCCTGAATTTATGTCGAAGTGACCTGCACTTTTTCATAGGTTTCATGATGCTTATTTTTATCAAAACTACAATAACTCTTTTCTTTGGGCTCCTCATTGTAATTTCAAGCCAACTTTTAATTATTTTAATTCTAAAACCGAACAAAAAGTTATTGTACTATTTATATAATAAAATTTTGGGTTATGTTTAAGCCAATTTTTTTAATTTCTTTAACGCTCATTCTGCAAAGTTCCTTTTGTTGAGCCTATGTGTGACTGGGTCAATTCGACCCAGTGACTCTGTCTGACAGAAATATTCGAGATATTGATAATGTGTTAGCACTATGTTGTAGCACAGTTCAAGAGCTACAAAACATATTCTACAGAATTTCTTTAAAAATCCAGGTGTAGTTAGAGGTAGGGGTAATTAGAGGGAGGAGAGTAATTTTCCAACAATACAGCGCCCATGGCTCTACGAAAATTTTTTACATTTTGGTATTAGGGAAACTACTTTAGTCAAATTTTCAGACATGTAGCTTTTGCCTTTCCGGCACAGGACTAACTTGTTTTTAATCTCTCATATACCCTTTGAATCAGGTTCTTCCTCAATAGTAGACTTAGGGCTTGCACTTAACTATCCGACTGAGCTATGAACATCACTGCTATCTGCTGTAAATGTAAACGAATAAACGCTAGTGCCAAAGATGAATATACCACATGTCCCAGTTCCCTCTACTCCGGCATTCCACAACACTAGACAATTACAATATTAAAGCTTATAGCTCCTACTTTAAGAGCAATTAAAAATCAATGAAAATATGACACTAGCAGCGCTTGTGCTCAAACCTACCAAAACTTTAACATTTATTGCCTTAGCTAAAAAGCAAATACTCACTATTCTCTAGGATCAACACCCCAAACAATCAATATCAGAAGCAGGACCTCAGTCTAAATACTGAAAAACAACAGAAAATCAGTTACGAAGTATTGGACTAGCAGCATCTCCCAGTCTATCTACCTTTTGCTAGTCAGCTAGAAGCCTTAGGTCTGGACCTTTTCGCTCCAGTCAGCCTATATATTAACCCGTCTGCTACAAGGGTGTAGGGCTAGGTCTTTGAGGTTTGAACATGCGTAGTGAATTAGGGTCTAAACAACCTGCTCAAGTGAATCCATAAAGTATTCCAATGAATTCGTTAACTAGCTAGATAACCAGCACTCTTAGAGCTTTACCCGCAATGCCATATTATACTTGAATTTTCGTGGTGGCAAAGAGTTTCTTATGAATTGTCAAATTTGGATCATGGACCATTAGCTCAGCGTTAAAAATCACGGAAATCTTTGTTTTTTGTAATTTTTGGGTTAAATTCGTGTGCGGGAGCGTAATTAAAGAGGGGGAGCAATTAGAAGGGGGGAAGGAGAGAAATTACAGGAAATACGGTGTATCGCAGTAACAATTTGGAAAACATCCATTTTCTAATGTGAATTTTTTATTGAACAAGAAAAATGTTTAACTGTAAAACTGGCAAAAATGAGAAAATTGAAAATTTCTATTAAAATTTCTAGTATTATCTTGTAGCTAAGATTCAATGCTACAAAATGAGTTATCAAGAACTTACAACTTATTGAAAAATTTAGGATAAAAATGTTTAGGTCCGCACTTAGGTCGACACTGGACCGAGTGTGGGCCCGAGTGTCGACCTGGGTGCTGACCTAAGCATTTTTAACCTAATTTTTTCGATAAGTTGTAGGTTATTGTTAGCTCATTTTGAAGCACTGAATCTGAGCTACAAGATGGTACTAACAGGCTGTAAATAAATCTTTATTTTTAGCATTTCAGAAAACTTTTTTTGAACTATTTTACGCAGAACGGCAAAATCTACAGAACAGTTCAAAAACAAATTCTGAAATGCCCAAAATAAACAGTTTGTTGAAAAAGTGCTGTCAAACCCAGCAACTAGTCGGCAAGTCATTTTAAGAGTACCTTTGCCAACCCTAGTTCTATGTGAGACGTGTCTTCTGGAACCAGTATCTCTATTGATTGATGATTCGATAAGTATTTATTGAATTTTTTGCGTTGGCAAAGAAGTGGGTTGTGGCTTTGATCGCGTATTTCAAGTTCGATTTCAGACCAATTGTGTTCGTGTAGCCCAAAATCTGAACTCGAAATTAAAGGTGTTCAAGTACTTCGAGTTCAAGTTCATTTCAGCTCAGGTTTTGCGTTTTTAATTCGAAACTTGCTGGATTTTTGATTATATAGTCTGAAAAGAGCTTGAATCGCTTAGAATCCCATCCCAGAAAGGCTAAAAGCCACTAAAATTTGTTTTTTCTGAGGATTTTGCTAAGGGGGGCGCAATCGAATTTTAAAAAGGTTTACCAGAAAGTTTACCACCCCCTTTAGTAAACCCCCGGAAAACCAACTTTCAGTGACTTTTGGCCTTTCTGGGCTGAGATTCTGAGCGATCCAAGTTATATACATAAACACGTTCAAGTTCGACCTAGAACTCGAAGTACGTGAAAACCTTCGAGTCCGAGTTCGTATCAAATGTATTCACGTGGCAAAAAATTACCTAATAAAAGTGTTTTTGTAATAACGCATTCTGAAGAAGCTAAGAAATATTAGCTCGTCCCGAAAATTCGCGGAATTTTGCCTTTGTCTCCCACATTGTATTTCGTCGCATTGATTTGGACTCAAACCGCCCTTTTATAGGCATATGGTGGTGGCCTAGGAGGCGGGCCTAGTGCATCTCTCAGGGTGTCTAGAGGCACTACACACATATCATAACAAAACAAACGAAAATAATTCATCAGTGAACTTCGTTTTGCTTGATTAACCTTATTTTCGTGCATTTTTCATAGTTATATTTACAGGTGCCGACCAAGTGGCTTCAAATGGAGACACTGCAAACAAAATTGGCACTTACATGTTAGCAGTATTAGCAAGTTATCACAAAATTCCCTTCTACGTTGTCACACCTACTTCTTCTGTCAACCTAAAAATATCCAGTGGAGTCGATATTTTGGTTGAAGAAAGACCTGCATGTGAGCTGATCAAGTTCAATGGTAACTTTTTTAATAAAATAAAAATCTTGAGCTAAAATTTATCTTTAATATGGGTTAAGGTGTGCTCACAGCTCCAGCCGACTGCACAGTCTGGAATCCAGCTTTTGACGTAACACCCGCCTCTCTTATCACAGCTATTTTGACGGAAAAAGGCTATTTTGCGCCACAGGATTTAAACAAAGCTTTTTAATTTAAAAAAGTATTGAATATTGTGTTAGTTATATAATATGAATATTTGTATATTGTATGTTGACATTAAATGTGCAAATGAAAATAAATAAATGGCGCTAGTATCGAATAACAACCAACGCATCCCCCGGCCCCCACCATCTCAAATTGCTGTAAATATCCTTTGGAAGAACATGTTTAGGCTCAGGCAGGGTAGGCCAGCGTATGTAAGCCATGACTAAAAAATTCCGGGGTCTGGGACTGATATTTGGGTACTTTTAACTTGAGTTTTTAAAAGAAAAATTAAGTGAGGGGGTGGGTTGGTTATTCGCTGCTAGGGTCAAATAAATTTTTAGCGTCGAAATTGTTTTATGTGGTAGAAGATCAATTTGTTGGAACAACTGCCTTCATTCCCCCCTGTTAGCAACGGTATTTTTTTATCAAAACAAAAACTACTTTTCAAAAATTAGTGAGTTCGGTGCGTCTGTTTATTAGAGATGGGCGATTAATTGAGAAAATACGGTATATCATCCCTACTTTTAAACCCCATAACTGAGTCAATTCAACTTCCTTGCTGAAAAAGTGCGAAAAAGATAAAGTGTGCACCCAGAAAGGATCAAACTCTTTGCATTTGTCCGAAGATATTACGTTTTGTACTCATTGCATTTGCCGGTGCCGCACCGGTGCCGTTACAGCACTGTACTTAACTAGTACTTGACCGCTCTTTAACTAGTTCTAGTTCTTTGCACTTGGGTCATTTTTTTTTACATATTTTTTTTTATTGTTTTTATGTTATTGTCTTGAAGGGAAAGTCATTATTTTGAACTTTTTTAACCAAAATTTGAATGTTAGCCATTAGATATCAAGGTAAATTACTGTTTTTAGAGTATTGTCCACCTGTATGCTACCCAAACGACCTGTATACTACCCAAACCACCTGTATAATACTCAAACCACTCGAATAGTGTCTAGACCACATGGATGGTACTTAAATCATCTTTATAGTATCCCAACCACCTGGATGGTGCCCAAATCATCTGGGTAATATTCGATTTTTTTTTTCGAACCACAGGGGGTTTCATGGTTTTTAGTCAAAATTTTTAAATGTTCCTTATAAAAAAAATAAATTTTTATAGGGAATAAGCAAATTTTTTGGAAGGGAATGGAAGGATCCACTTGGCATGACTCCTCAAATAACCCCCCCCCCTCTCAAATAACCATATTTAAAAACTATTTCAGGCTTGTGCAGACAGCACTGATTACGCTTGAAAAGAACTTTTTTGCTTAAGAAAGATGGGATTTGAACATAGTTTTGTTAACTTGAGCCTACCGCATAAATAAACTCTGGTATGCATACATTTTTATGCATCCAGAGTCACTTTCTAGTGATTTGTGTCTAAGGTATGTGGGTGTGCGCATCTCAACCCCAAGCAACCAAGCCCCCTGCGCCCCCCGAATGGGGCGCAGGGGCTTGATGGGTTAGAGATGCGCGCACTCACTTACCTTAGACATGATTCCGAGCAAAACTCTTGATCATAAAATGCATGAAGGAGATTTTTTGCCTAGCTCTAGTGATCAAAATGTAGTAGGACATCACACTATAAAACATTTTAACTTAGACGACCAAGGCAACTGGTGGTACTGTGGCAACAAAAAAAAATTCAAAAACCTAATTTTTAATAGGGAAAAATGTTAGAAAAACCCTTTTTTATCGTTTTTAGCGTATAAAAATTACTTAGGAGACATTTAAACACTATTCACAGTTAACTAGAAAGACACTAGAGGGGAGTGCACTTACAGGGGGTGCACTTGGTATACTGTCCCTCCAGGCCAGTGTAGCTCTTCTAGCGCAACCAAGGTTGTACTGTATATAACGTAAGCTGTTTAATTCTTTACATTCTTCAACCACCCTGCACTCTTGAAAAATGTTGAAGGTCAAGAAGAATTTGAAGGGTTTCCAGTTTTCTAGTGGGAAAATCGATGGAGCAAGAAGTGCCTACGCAAATTTTTCAAAAATGGTGAAGTAATTTTATATTACCCTGTAGTGTAAATTGAATATTTTAGTAGACAAGTAATCACTGAAGTAGTATATCTTTCCTTTAATTCTGCCTTTTAGATTTTTGATTTTCACCTAAAATCTGGAGATTGACACCAAATTTTCAATATTTCCGAAACGTTGAAAAATAAACTGGCCGGTTCGTTTAATACACAAGATACAATTAAAAATATAGTTCTCACACAAAATGTGAGCAATTGCATAAAAATACAGAACGTCCAATTTTATTCCGTAAATTAAGAGCCTAGAGAGGACAATAAGAACAATGACAACTTGAAAAACCGCAATAAATGTGGACTTGTAAACACACTAGCTTAACCACGCTCTGCCTCGTAGGCTTGCATTTTTTTCTGCAAGGCATCAAAAACAGCATTGAGCTCTTGCATGCCTGCTTCTAAATTTTCAACCCTCTTTTTCAAATCTCTATTCTTTTGACGTACACTAATGATCTGGTTTTTCACCAAAAATACACTATTTAATAAAAAATTTATATTTTATAAATAAGTTTCATATATCTTATATAGTATTTGGCATGTGTGGGTGGGTGGGTAACGCTTTTTTACTTCGATGGCTAGAACGGGTGGTAGATAGCGAAATCACTTTTGTCGCTAATACCATCGTGTTCTCCAGAATGTCAGCTTTCGTTAAAAAAAAAGAACAGGCGAAAAAAATGAGTTCTAATAGGGGATATACCTATTTTTATGAATGAAGTCATAGCCCCTCATTGAAATTTCGAAATACTATAGAGGCGCCGATAGGCGCCTGTGGTCCCTTGTTACGATAATGTTAGGGGTTGTCGTGGGTTGTCTTATTTCTAACCAACGACTAGTTGCTGGTTTTGTTTTAAAGAGGTTGTGAAATCTTCATTTTCAGCTTTTCAGACATTCTTTTTGAACAGTTTTGCGCAGGAAGGCAAAATCTACGAAACTGTGCAAAAAGATTGTCTGACACGCTAAAAATAAAGATTTCGCAGACTGTTTAAAAAGTGCTCACAAACCCAGGAATGTGTCGTCGGTTCGAAATACTAGTACCCCAGACAACCCTAAAAAATTGCTTGTACCTTACCTAAGATTTTGTGTTAAGAGTGATTTTTCCTAAGTATGAATTTCGAGTTGCAGGTAGCAGCAAATTGGGTTCTGAGATTATACACTGTAGAACCTAATTTAACCATGCTGAGCACGATGGCGTTTTTGCGTTTTCATATACGAGTTTTAAGATTTTGACATTTCAAAATGGCGGTGTCAACCGGTTTTTAAATTTGAAGAGTTTGGATAAAATAGCGTCTACCCTACGCGGGAACAGACTTTTGGACTGTCTTTACATCAAACGCCGACTGTAGTTAACTGTATGTAACCCATCGTAAAACTGCTGAAAAAAAATTTTTTAAAATAACTTCTGCTCTTAGCTTGTGAAATCGTCTCTACATAACGTAACTCAAGGGACCGGGCAAGTTACCGGGTTCGACACCTTTTTGATATGCATTTTTTCAAGCTTTTACCAGTTCTGTTTTTACAATCTGATCCAAAATATTGCAAGGATTCCGATTTTGCCGATCATTTTTCAATAAATACACAATTTTATTCTCTAAAAAAGCAAAAACTCTTTAAAAAACAGATTTTTGTTAAATCGAGTTATGTTATGTAGAGTTTTTGCTCTTCTAGGCAATAAAAATTTAGCTTTCTGAAAAACGATCGGCAAAATCAGAATCCTCACGATATTCGGGACCAGACTGTGAAAACAGAAATAGCATAAAACTTCGGAAATCAGGGTAAAAAAAGTGTCGGACCCTAGGTGGGAACGAACTACTGACCTTAAATTTATGTTATGTAGAGTTACGTTATATAGAGAGTTGACCGTATTTTATTCGGTAGCTCCGATACTTGTGCAACTTTGAAGAGAATAGGATAAACATTATTGTATGTTTTGATATGGTATCGGGTTGATGCATAAGTCCTGCAACAAAGTGACTTGCACTTTTTGATGGGTTGCAAAATACTTTTATTTATAAAATATGCAAATAAATTTTCATGGGTTTCACTTGAATTTTTCGCAGAAAAAGGTTAATAGTGAAACCCATAAAAATTTATTTGCATATTTTTTAAATAAAAATATTTTGCAACCGATCAAAAAGTGCAAGTAACTTTGGGGTCGTTGCAGGACTTATGCATCCACCCAATAGACGGCCTGGACCTATGTGGGGGTCCAGGACACCAGTACACTAATTGAAGATTGGAAAGTGGAAAATGGAAAGCCATTTTCTGTGTCACTAACATTTTGGAAAGTGGAAAATTGGAAATGGAAAGTGGAAAATGGAAAATTTCCATTTATGTGTCACTATGTGAAAATTGGAAAATTTTCCATGGAAAATTGATGATTAAGGCAACGGTCTACAAATTTTTGGAAAGTTTCCGTAATGCAATTTCTTTTGTATCTAAGCTGTTTTTCGAGCCGCTTGCAACGATTTTTGTGTCGTAGTCGTTGGATAATATGACGGAGGTTATGTGCTGCGTATATTTTGACATATATCTGATCAAATCTGATCGGTATGGTTGTCGGGGCTAGTCTTATTTCGAACCGACGACTAGTTGCTGGGTTTGTGAGCAGTTTTTCAAGAAGCTTTCAAGCAGATATCAATATAGCGCAGAAAATTTCTTCGATTTTGTTCGGCTCTACACACTCTTGGTCATTGGTAACGATCACGACTATTTCTAGTGGAAATTGGCACTCAAGAGCCCAGTTGTCGAAAGCACTCATCCAGTTGTAATCTCCCAAATAAGAGTCTTTATAAATCCTCTGTGTTTGTTTTAAAAGTTATACCGTGAAAGGTGTAGACAACTGTGACCGTATTGTTCTCGGGCTTATCCATGCCATAAAAATTGGCAGTTTCATCAACAACCTCAACACCAAAAGACATCTACTCAAGGAATAGTTTATTTGCTGCTGACACCTTCTTTCGGACTTCTTGCCACGACAATCTTGCAGGTTTTGCCTACAGCTAAGAAGTAGAGCAGTCTGTGCCAGAGTATTCCAGAAACTCAGAGTCTGTACCTTGCTCACTTCCAAAACTTTCATCACTGTTACTGCTCTCCACACAGTCATCGTTAGATTTTTGAGCGGCTGAAGTAATAAAGTCAATGCAGACAAGTTTGTGTATAGAAAAGTATTTGTAGGAATTTTTTCCAAATATAAACTAATACAGTTCACTCTCGATAAACCGGCATTTCCAGTGAATCGGCACCTTGAGAGCAAATTGGTAGACCACAGTGGCGTAGCCAGGGGGTGGGAATTTTGCAGGTGGGGCATGTAAACTAACCGATTTTTTTAAAATCGCGTGATGTTATTTTTGTTGTTATCGCGATGCGGATAGTTATCGCGATGCGGCCATTAAAGGCCGAATGAATGATACTCCCGATAAACCGGTTCCTTAGGCTGGTCCCCAGGTTTATCGAGAGTGGACTGCATATCAATAAATAAATAAATAAGATTTAAGCTAATTTTTGTGAATTTCGGCAAACTCTTATCATCTAAAAATTTCTTACTTGGAATGACTTGTCGCCTTCCTTTATATTTTAAATTTTATTAGCCATGATTCTCCACCTTTACTATGATGCTGCTTTCTATGGTTCGAAACGGTACCTTTTTAGGCCACTTTTTGCGATTATTCATTTTCGAAGTTGGTGTCGGGTAAAGGCTCGCCATTGAGCGTATAAAAATTTGGGGTTGGTGCGGCGAAAAATTTACTTTTGGTCAAAAACTTTTTTTGAAAATTTTGTTTAGTCATTTTGGGTTGGTTCGGCGGGAGAAGTTGTTCATGTCACCATGTACTTTGTTGTGCGCCTGCTCCTTGCGCGTCTAACAAAAAACAGATCGGTCAAAAAAGCGGACCGGAACACTGGAATCTCCCCGTTTCCAAGGAGATAGTCAGAATCGATACA
This sequence comes from Ditylenchus weischeri, assembly GCA_029231635.1. NCBI lineage: Eukaryota > Metazoa > Nematoda > Chromadorea > Rhabditida > Anguinidae > Ditylenchus > Ditylenchus weischeri. Next base: position 56,389 of record JAMRYI010000389.1, read on the forward strand.
TTCGGTGAATTTGAAATGAATTTGAATTAAAATTTTTGTTGTCCCGCGAGGAAATCGAGAATTGGCGGGTATTACTGTATTCAAGAGTACTTATATGAGTAAATCAACCATGCTGAGCATGAATCTTGCATGAGATTCATATGCTTGCTTATCTAAAAAAATTTCGGTCAAATTTTGTTCCAAAAAGAGGCTTTTTGGCAAAACCATAAGGGGGACCAAGGCATATTTTTTTGATATCACAGGTACAAATTTTGGTGGTAGTGTTGTTAGTGATATTTTAAGTAAACTGACATGGTCTGACTGACGCTGACGAATTCAGCGTCAGAATTACCCTATTTCTTCTAATTGCCGCACATGTGCGCTTATTTTTCAATCACCCGAAAATCGGAAATTTTCAAATTCGATCTAGAGATTTTCGGGTGCTTAACCAAGATCTGAAAAGTGGAATCGGTAGAGCTCGTGAGAGTTAAGAAAATGCATTAAACAGCTTAGCAAAATATTCACTCTGCTCCGAGATATAAGTCTTTAAAGATAGGGGTGTGCGGTAATTAGAGACTGTGCGGTAATTAGAAGAAATACGGTAACTGAAAATTCAAAAAAGTTTAAATTTTTTTTCAAAAAACAATATTTTGGCGCAAAAACACTTTTAAGCGCAAAAATAGTCAAAAAGGCAATACTGGTATTCAAGTGGTTTTACGGTGCTGGTAGTGTGGATACCCAGGTAGTGGTAAAAAAGGTCATTTAAAAAGTCACAGCGGCTTCCCGAATCACGTGGATACACCCAAACTACCAGCGGGTACCCGAACCACAAGGATACACCCGAACCACAAGAATACACCCAAACTACCAGCGGGTACCCGAACCACAGGGATACACCCGAACCACTAGCGGGTACCCAAACCACAAAGATTCACCCGAACCACCATACCCGAACGGCCAACGGGTACCCGAACCCAATGATACACCCAATGATTCTTTGCAATGGATTACTTTGCAAATGTACGCAAACAATTAGCGTGCATCTACAAGAACAGGGGCAAGGAGTTGAGCGACTTGCTGGGCACCGCATTCGCGGTGGCGTGCCTTCTAGTATGATATACTAAAGCTTAAAAGGAAGAAGAGAATGTGGATTTTCTAATGACATTTTGTTCAGGGGGATCACCACAATAAAATGTTAGATTTTTACTCCAAACAAACATTTCTATCATTTTAAAATTACATGTGCTCTGACCGTTCCTTTGCAAAACAATTTACACCATTCGAAAGAGCGATAAAAACTGCACCAGATAGTTCTTGAATCTAGAAATTTAAAGGGCCTTTTAAGTGTTGAACAGAAGTCTCTAAAAAACTGGAACCAATAATATTTTGACCAAAAACTTTTTTTTACTAAACAAACCTGAAATTCAAAATGTCATTAGAAAGCCCACATTCAAGCTCTAGTACGCATATCATGGCTAATAAAATTCAAAATATAAAGGAAGGCAAATAGTAGCTCCGAAAATTGGACCTTTCTTCAAGAGGTGAGTGTTCCGTCAAGGGGAATTTTTCTAAATCTTTTTCTAAATGTGATCTGCATGAAATTCTGAACAAAACTCCACCCTGACCACTCTTGTTCCTCCACTTGTTAAAAGAAAAAAATGTCTTGGTCCCAACCAATGAAAGGCTAAACTGCATTATATGGGCAGTTTATACTTGACCAGTAATTATGGGACCTCTCTCGGCTGTTTTTGTTGTTCTTCCGCTGGAATAACTTCCCAACCCATCACTTGACCAGTAATTATGGGACCTCTCAGCTCTCAATATTTAAAAAAATTGTTGTTAAAGTTTTTAAGAAAATAATCTATAAATTATTCAAAATAATGTGTTTATTATCTAACTTTATTCCTGATTCTGCCAATTAAATCAAGTACAAATAATAAAAAAATTGTCAAAATTGTAATAGTTTTAATTGAACGCAAGCATAAGTAGTGGTAGGACAAAAATGTTTGAAAGAGTCGTATAAAATTGGTGTAAGAAACAAGGAGAAAAGGCAGGCCATATAGCAAGCACAAATGCAACATTTTATATCATCAATATTTACAACAACAGCAGCACAGATTTGAAATAAGACAATACATGATTTAAGTATTTCGGGTAATATTATTTTTATAATAAGAAATGGCTTGATCAGATTTTTTAAGCAACATGCGTGTTTGCATCTCTCGAGAAAAACACTGATCCGAGTTAACTTCATTTCACAGTTTTCATCATAATTTTGTAAACTTAGGGGCTTCACCTGCTACATGCCGACAATCTTTTACTAATAAAAACAATTTCTTAAAAATTGGTAGGCCTAAAATAAATACTTATATAAAACGATTTTAAAAAACTAGTAGGTTTCAGTATTTGGTTAGCCTTGACCATATAGCAACTACTGTCTTAAAAAGTAATTATTTTATTAACTTCACCGTGATGAATGCTACTCCTCTGGGTTTCTAATGAACTTGAATTCATCAAACTGAAACCAGAATTAATCATGGCTTTCGCAATTGGAATTATATATGAATTATATAAAACGTATAAAAAATCGTTTGATGGGTCTCATAATCAAGCATTCTAGCATTTTGCAAGCCATCAAACAATTTTTAACGCTATATTAATACTAAAATTCGTCGTGGAAACACGCTACTTTCGTAAATCTTCACCCAAAATATAAGTGTTCATATATTCCTTTGTTGCGAGGGTAGTTATTCCGCAGTAGTAGTTACATTAACTTTTACAAAACAAAACAATTGGTTTTTTCCAAGGTGCTTTAACTGGGCATCAATTTTTGGAGACGGATGCAGTTCAAATGTCACTTGAACAGGTGATTGCAGATTGGCTTTGACTGGCAAATAAGCCAGCAGTTCATTGAACAGCAATGAGTGGTCTTTGGAGTCACTCTGGTTGGTGCTTACTGTTTTGAGGAGAAAGCTTTGGAGACTATAGGGTTTGTTGGTATTGGATGAGGAAGTTGATGAGCATGAAACAGGCTGAGCAAAGCCTTCTGGTCTGGAAGAGTGGGCTTCGCTGCTGGAACCGGCACTTAGCACATTCACTGACAATGGACTAGCTGATCCACTCTGAAATTCTTGATTATATTGTGATCATATACTTTATATAACTTTGTGAAGTATTAAGAGAGGGAATTTATTTTTTCAAGGCTAAATCGATTTAAAATAAGGTCTTTTGCAGTATTTTTGTGAGTATACATATATATATATAACGACGAAATGCACTTCTTTTCTTAAAAATCGTACAAAATAAACAAAAGATAGGTACAGAACTTGTTCTTTTATTTGGTGAGACCCAAAAAAACTATAGTGCAGTAGCGACACTGGCCGTAATTGCGTTAATATAACTTTTTTAATTTTTGACATGGAATACTTACAACATTGGTGCAATTGAACATTAGAGGTAGACACGGACGAGGGCGAAGGCCAGTTGCACTGTGTAAAGTTGATAGCCGATGGAGATGGCTGTTTCTCAGCCTTCACCGGCAACATCAACGACAGTGCAGACCATGCAGAGACTACATTCAGTGTGTGTGCTTTAGACACTGGTGACAGTTGTTGGTTTTCACTGTCAGGTGTTGACTGCAAAACAAACAAACATGTAAAACAAGAAACAAGTGTTAATACAGACAGGACAGTAAGTTCAAAACTAATTTGTAGTTCCACGTGGGTTTCATCTTTTTTTTTGTCGCCATACATAGCTCTTTATGAGTAGGGTTGGCAAGGGTAGTCTTGAAACGACTTGCAGACTAGTTGCTGGGTTTGACAGCACTTTTTCAACAGGCTGTAAAATCTTTATTTTCAGCATTTCAAAAAACTTTTTTTGAACTATTTTACGCAGAACGGGGAACATCTACCGAACAGTTCAAAAACAAATTCTGATATGCCCAAAATGAAGATTTCACAGTCTGTTGAAAAAGTGCTGTCAAACCCAGCAACTAGTCGGTAAGTCGTTTTAAGACTACCCTTGCCAACCCTATTTATGAGTGCTTGTATAGGCGTTGTTGTTATGGAGGTATGGATAGTGGCTCATCTTACCGAGTTTTCTAGACAGTCTTCCATTGGACTTCGTGATTTGACTCTTTGATGGGTTTCAAAATTATTTTATTGTCAATAATAATCCGGAATTGTTAAATGGGTTTCAGAATTTCAAAATTAAGATTTGAAAACCATCATACAATTTCGTTGCGTTTATTTATTGATTATTTATTTCTATTCTGCAACTTGCTAAAATATTTCGTTCAGGTTTTTATAATGAAAAAACTTGAAACCCATCAAAGTTTGAAGCTACGAAATCCTCTTAACAATAGACTTTCTTTCCCAATACGGCGCCTTGGATCTTTACTGACAAGTTATTGACCAAATACAGCGTTAAAGTTACCGTGTGGCTGTGCTTTTCGTCCTTGGGCTGGCTTCCTCTGTTGTTTTGTAGTCGGCATCGTTCTTCATGGATCTCGCTGACTATCTGGTTGACTACATGATGGCTTCCATTTTGCTCTTGCTCGTCAATCAAAAGTAAGGCCTCATCGTCAAAAGACATGCAGCCTGAGGAATGACTACTGGTCGCCTCAGCTCCAGGCATTTCTAGGCTCAATCGTTGGCTGTCTTCCAAATTGCTTTCTTCTTTGATGAACGTGTTGAGAAAAGTTTCTTCAAAAGCTAACTGAGCCGACTTTATGCCGTCTTCATGGGTTTCCATGTGTGTATCTTGGTCGGGAAGAGACCTGCAGCCATGAGAAGCAGAGTTGTTGTTCCGGTCTTGCTGGCCAGCAAGGTACAGTTTGTCTTCAGAGTTGGAGCGAACCAACTTGTCTTTTTTAGTTTCTGGCTCAGGTGTAGTGACATGTTCAGCAGAATCTAGCATTTCACTTTGCTCTTTTTCAGCTTTGAGATGTCCGATGACATGTTCACTGCACTCAATTCTGGTAGAGAAGCGGCGCTGGCACTTCATGCAGGTGAAACAACTTCGAAGCTTCTTCACTTTTTCTGAAGAATAATTCTTTTTTATATTTTTGATTAGTTAGTTTAGTTTATCTTTTTAGTGATTTGAGACACGTGTGGGTGAGTTTTATTTGTTTTTTGTTGGCTAGGTAAAACTCACTTGGTGAGATCACAGGTCTCCTCGACTTTTTGTTAGGGGATAGTTTGGCTACAAAGTTGTGGTGCACTGAGCGTGTGTGGTTGGCTAGACTGAGCTTGGACTTGTAGCGACGGTTGCAATGCATGCAAGTAAATTGACCAATTGAAGTGGGAATGGGTTGATTTAAAGCCTGTAATTTGAGTCATAGTTAACTTTTTGATCCAATTAGAAAAAATATATTATTCCTACCTGATTGGCCTGAGCCATCTTCAAAGCCACTCTTGTGATCACATCATTTTCATCCCCCGTAGACAGCTGTCCACCACTAGTCAACATGCCTAAGGAGTCTGCAAACTGTCCGAATATCTCAGCTGAGTGGTTGCTGATGGCGTGAAGCTGCATTTTCATCTCATCTCCAAAGTGGTCATTGCAAAATCTGCACTTAAAAGCAGAGGAGGAGGCTGAAGAAGTGGCACTGTTGGCAGCTTCAAAAGTGGATGAGGCTGATGATGAGGGAATGTTGTTGTCCAAGCTGCTGGCATCTTCTGAACATTCCTCTTTCTTGATCTGATCAACCTTAGTCTCCAAAGGGCGGCATGCCGCAATAGAGTTCAAAATCATCTCCACATTGGCAGTCAGATGGTCAGCGCTAGCTGTGTTTCCTTGGCCATCATCGTTCTCATACTCAGGCTCATCTTTTTGAAGAGCTGGCATTTGAGTGGTTTCATCAAGAGTAGGACCAAAAAAGTGCTGTTGTAGCTGTTGTTGGTGCTGCGACAACCTATTTGCACTAAGTCCACCCATTAAGTGGGGGTTAAAGGAGGCTGATTTGGGTGTGCGAGAAGGAGTCACAGAGCCATTATGAGCATGAGTGCCGCTGTTGGCTGGAGGAGTGAGCAAAGGGACCACTCCGTGAGTTTCCTTTTTGTGCACACGGAGGTCGTTGCGGGTCTTCAACTCGACCATGCAGATGTCACATCTAAAAATAGATTTTATTATAAAAAAACTAGAAACTCGGTTCGATTTTTGATTCTCTAGTAAGCGATCCGCAGAAAAATCATCCATAAAGAAAATTTTTTGAAACCCATGAAAAAGTCAAAGAACATTACAATAAATAAATAAACGCGGCTGTTCTCATTCACACCAAATGTTCCAATAGGGCACAATTCTTGTTATAGACTCACCGAAAACTGATAGATCCAGCCTTCTCTTTTTCCAATGTATCGATGTTGGCAATCACACTCTTGTTCTCATCGATCACAATGTTGTGCATTTTGAGCATATGTGTCCGCAGAAAGTATCTGCAAATTTAGATTATAAAATTATTGCTTTTTCCCGGAGTTTCTACGTCGATCCTACTTACTTATTGCAGACCTCTTTGTTGCACAAGTCACAATAATTCTTGCTGGTTGACGAATACTGCCTTTTAGCAGCATTTTTAGCCTGTTGTAGTCCAGACCCTTGGGCAGTCGGAGACGACACCGAGCCAGGTGTACCAGCACCACCCATTTTAGCCATAGCTGCCTGTGCTTCTCCCAGATCTCCACCAAATTGGGCGAGTTGAGAAGGCATCAAAAAAGGCAGTTGAAGTCCGGCTGGAAGCAAATTGTTAAGAAAGTTGTTGGTACTCAGTTGCGATTGGGAATTTGAGTTCATAGCAGCATCAGAAGATGCTTGTGTAGCAGCGGCAGATGAGATTGGTGAAGCCGAAGTTCTTTGGTTGTTCTGCAATGAGGTGATGGAAGAACCTCCGTGTTGAATAATCTGGTGCTGGAGCAGGTTGATTCTGGAGTCGAACTCTTTGTCACAGAAGTCACAAGCATTGGCTGTGTTGTTGGTGGGCTCGTTAAAAGAGCTGTTGAATGGCTGGTTTTCTACCGGAGACCTTGTGGGAGTCCTGAAATAATCGAGCACATTAGGCTAGTTTTTTAATATTTTTTATTTAATATTTTTAAATATTGAAAAACAATACACGGTTAAGCTTTTTGAGAAAAAACAGTAAGCTAACAGAAAAAATAAACACTAATCCAGTCATAATCACACAAAAAGATTTGATCTTCGAGTTTCTCTTAATTATAGTCCTTTCCAAAATGGACAAAATGTACGTGATATGTTATTTTTATATTTAACTTTGTAACTATATTTTGTTAACCAACTGGTGTAGTCAAAACGGCTAAACTACACTATTTGAGCTTCGCCCGAAATCGCGTTTTAAGCATTTTTATGGCAATGTTATATCGTAAAAACGATAGAAAACATGATCTTTTCATTGCGAAAGCACTTTTAAAATGACTAATGACTAAAATGCCAAAAATGACTTTTTTGCCTTGGTCTCCCCCGTGGTACCAAAAATCGAATTTTTTTTGTCCAAAAATCAATGTTAAGTGTCTTCTAGACCCAATTATAGCCAACTATAACTATGACTAGGCCAACTATGGCTATAACAATTTGCATATTGTTTCCATTTATTTTGAAGATGAAAATGGTGACTCACAACCCTTACCAGGACTTTTACATCATTACTTTTACAAAGCTTTTCCTTATTCTCCTTAGACGTGTTAAAATATGTATTGCAATATTGTTAGGGAATCAGATTATTGAGTAGGAAAAAATGTTTTTTTTGTTGTGTTGCAAATTGTAAGTGCACTACGAGTGCCTATTTGTCCAATAAAGTTAAAGTTAAAGCTGGGTGAACCCTTGGCCCGGACATGTCGGGACATGTCTCCCGGGCTTTCTTTTTTAAGCAGCGTATAGCCGTTCGGCTTAGGCTTAGGGCATATGAATTTTTTCATCAAGAACACTGCTAAATAAATATAAATAAATTATTTAAATAGTTATTACCAAAATATTTAAACCAATTAGAAAAACTTTTTTGGACAAAAAAAATTTCGATTTTTGGTACCACAGGGGGGACCAAGGCAAAAAAGTCATTTTTGGCTTTTTTTCCTAAAAGTGCTTTACCGATGAAAAAATCATGTTTTCTATCGTTTTTACGATATAATATTGCAATAAAAATGCTTAAAACACGATTTCGGGCGAAGCTCAAATAGTGTAATCCGGCCGTCAAAACTATATTACGCACCCTTTGTCAATATGTACAATGCCTACGAATAAAAAATTCCAGGAAAACATACATTCTGGGCTAAATAAAAAGTATTCATCTCCATACCTCTGCTCCGTCTCTACAGCTCTTGCCCCACCACTCATTGCTGAAGGGAAAGAGTTCAAGAAGTCTAGTGCTGACTTTCCGTTAAAAAGTTGAGCCATGCTGTTGCTTCCATTTCCAGCCATCAAGCCAGCCATCATGTTCATATTGGGTGCTGATGTCGAAGAAGACGACAACTTGGGCACTTTGGCCATTGGGCTCGAGTCACCAGATAGGTTTCTCTCATCACTCACAAAATTATTGGCGGCAGACACAATTACCGAGGATTGCAGCTGATTGGCACTTGTGGAGGAAGTGGATATGGCTCGGTTTATGTAGCTCTCAGCATCGAAACTGGTCTGGCCTAAAATTATATTCTACATTATTGAAAAATATGAATAGTGAAACGAAAAATTAAAATCGAAACCCATCAAACTTTTTTTTATAAATATTGATTTTAACATTATTTGATGATTCATATGAATTCAGATTAAAGAAGGTTAAAGAATATATGGGCTTATAAGGTTGTACAAAAAGTCTTGCGTTGAACCTAAGGTGAATAAATCTTTCTGGAGGGTTGCACAATTTTTTGGTTTATAAAAATTATAATAAATTGCAAAGGAAAAATTTTATATGTGAAGCCCATCAAAATTTTTTCGCAATTTTTATAAATCAAATCAAATTTTGCAACCCATCAAAAAGTACTAGTCACTTCAGGGTCCATACAAAACTTTCCTGACAACCTGATACATAAAGTCAAAAATCGCACCAAAATTCGTTTTTATCGGCGATCCCGTGGTTCCATCGTCACTAATACCATGCTTCTTTAACTTGTGAGTCTTCAAGAAATATCTGTTGCACAAATTTTTGTCACAGATCTCGCAGTATGAGTCTAAAGACTTGTTTGGACTGCCCGAGAATGAAAAAGAGCCCGATGAAGCTGCCAGTAAAGCAGCTGCAGCTGCCACAGCTTGGTTGTTGCTCGTATCCATTCCATTTGATGGGTTGCTTAATCCTAGACCTGCTGTCAAAGAAGCAAAATCTGGTCCACCCATGGCAGCCAGTTGGGACATTTGATTATGGCTTGCAGAATTCGCCATTTGATTTGATGCAGTGGATCCAAAAAAGTCAGCTGGAAGGCCATTGCCAGCTCCAAACAAATTCAGCAACTGCAGTTGGTCAAAAATGTTGGAAGAGTTCTGCTGTTGCTGCTGAGAATTAGGTGACACTGGCTGAGAAGGGGCGGTCGAGGCTGGATTGCTGGACTGACCATTGGAGTTTTGACATTGACCTTTTGCATGGGTTCCATTCTGAAGCACCAAATCATTGCCAGATCCATTGCTGATCAAGCTGGCCATGATTTGGGCCAACTCATTGGCATTCAGATCGCCAAAGCCGGAAACACTATTGTTGTTGGTGGGACTGGGCTCTGGTTGGAAGTTATTTTTAGAGCTGTTTAGAAGCTCTGGATTGGTGTCTTGGTTGGTTAACTGGCTGTTAACAGCAGCAGAACCGAAGAGCTGCTCCAACAATCGTTGCTGAGCTGCGGCGGCAGCTGCCATATTGGTATAGGTTTCAGGTTCATTGGTAGGGGTTGGATTGGTGGATGAGGGAGTGAGATTGGCTGTCATTAAGGCGGCTGAGGACTCACTAGACTGGGCAGTTGCCTGTTGCAGTTGGCTGAGGTAGAAGTTGTGCATTGGATTGTTCTGAAAAAAAATATCTATACACAAAGAGTATGAGTTTGCTGAAATGTACTGTAGGTATCAATTAACGTGGTCAAAAAAGTGTGTCTCAAAATTGAAAAATTAGTGACGGAATTTATCACCTTCTGATATGATTTTTCAATTGTGAATATTAAATTCGGCCTCGAAAATGGTCTGAAAATCCAGTATGCCTTCATTAGTACAATAAGTGCACTATCATGGAACAAGCCGAAAACGGTCGAAAATGGTCTTTCAATCCGAAAACACCATCGTGTTCAGCGTAAAATTCTGAGTCACAAAGATCACGCACGGCAAGCGGAGTGTTAAACAAACTTTTTGAAACCCATCAGAAACCCATAAGAGATCTATCAGGTAAAATACCGATCGATTTTATCTGTAAGATAATATTTTATTGGTCAAATACAAAAAAAAATTATATATTCATCGGGGAAATAAAAAATGGTTTCCATTATGAAAAATTTTGCCAAAGTTCGTAATCTGTTTTGTGCCCAAAAACGTGTTTTGACCACTTTTTCAGTCGTTTTAGCATGATTAAAGTATAGAAAAAGAGTTTTTAAGTGGGGCTCGATAATTTTTCAAAAACAAATTTTTGACCGAAAATTGACTTTTTGACCAAAATTTTCATTTTTTCATTTTTTTAGTTTTAAATTTTGGCCAAAAAGTCAATTTTCGGTCAAAAAATTTTTTTTTTGAAAAATTATCGAGCCCCACCTAAAAACTCTTTTTCTACACTTTAATCATGCTAAAACGACTGAAAAAGTGGTCAAAACACGTTTTTGGGCACAACACAGATAACGAATTCCTGCCAAAAATTTATCAGAACAATTGGAATAATAATGTTTGGTTGGTTTCCAGAATTAAATTTAGTACCTCCCAGAATTTTATTTTGGAAAATTGGTACTTGTTGGGTTGGGGCGCCCACCCTAAATTTTTTTCCAATCTCCAACCTCAAAAAATGTTCCGGAAAGAAATCCCTTCTCTTTCTTGCACGGTCGAGCGCACTGCCACTTTGGATAGGTTCTTCCTTCAGCGATTTTTTTCAGCTTCATAGGCTTTCCACAAACGCAGATAAGTTGGAATGGAGAAGCTTTAGATTTTGGAGCCAGGAGATAAATGTCTGATCATCCTAAGTGAGTCTTTCATAGAGATCGGCCAGAGTGAAATTTCGAAGCTCTTCAATTCTTCTTTGTTTTGGTACTTGTTTAAAATGGCAAAGGAAAACACTATGAAAAACAAAACCGCAAATTTAAAGAAAAAGATCTGTGTTTCGAGAAATTTAGGGTGGGGGCGCCAGCCCAACAAGCGCCTGAAAATTTATTCCAATTGTTCTAACAATAAAAAAAATTAAATTGAGTAAGTGCATTAACAAGTTGAACCGAAATTCAAAGTGAACCCTTTTTTAGGTTATGTTTCAAAGACACCTAACTAATTTTAACTTCTTTTTAATTCACAGTTTTCCTTACTATCTTCTCAATTTTTTTCTCTTCTTTTGATGGGCAGTTGTAGAAAAGGAGAAAAAAGAAACAATAATTTTTCTTATCTTGCTCAAAATTTCGAGTCGTTTCAATTAGTTTACCAATTATTAAAGTTTTATTTGTTTGTCTTGCAAAATTCAGTTTGCAGCCGAGAAATTACACTTGAAAATTAATGCTTTAGCAAAATTTTGTAGTTTCATTGAAATGATAATAGACATTGTACCCACCCTACTTGTACTAATAATGTGACGCACGATTTGCATACTACAAAATTTTTCGAATAGCAACCACTAAAAGTACAGAAAAATAAACTACAGTCGACTCTCGGTATAACGCACCCCCCAAAAACATCGTTCCCACCTAAGGTCTGACACTTTTTTTAGCCCGATTTTTGAAGTCTTTGGCCAGTTGTCTTTGGCTGGTGTAGTCAGGGTTGCCATTTTACCAGGAAAACCGGGCATTTGCCAGGATTTTTGACCTTGAGCCAGGTTTTTGCCAGGTTTTTTAAGTTTGCCAGGTTTTGCCAGGTTTTTTGAAATTTGCCCGGTTTTTTGCCGGGATTTCTTCATTTTTCTATCTTCTGCCAGTGTTGCATCTTTTTCAAGAAATTTTTTAAAAGTTTTTCAGATGTCTAGAGACAATTCGGATACTGATTCTCCTCAAAAGAAGCGCAGAAAAATGTCGCACAAAAAACCAATCAGAGGTCTTTCCAAATTTCTCACGCAATACTCGGAGAAATACAAGGGGCAATGCATCGAAGCGAGCAAAAAGGGCAACGACCAATTCTATTGCAGAGCCTATGACCAGCATGTGGGCCTTTATAAGAGCGGTGAAAAAAGCAATCAAAAATCATATCAATCGATCATATATAGTAGCTACGACATCATTAAAAAAACAACATTACTTCAGAAGTTCTACGATGACTCTTTGAGCTACATGAACAAGTGGTGTGTGCACCTAGAAGATATTGCTACTTTTTTTGGGAATTGGTTAACTTTTGAAAGCCGTCCTTCATCTAAAAATATCCTGGGCTCATACTAGCGATTCTGCAGTGCCGAATCACAGGTACTAAACTGCTACTTTCTTCAAAATATTTTTACAGGAATTGCTCACGAATTGCTTTTATCTCGAACTGATTTGTTGGAAGAAGTGAAGCGCGGTGAAAAATATGTACAATAAAGTTTCATTGTCGATTTGGCTTGAATATTTGCGATATACTATGTGCCAGGTTTTTGCCAGGTTTTTTTGGACTCAGTGCCAGGTTTTTTACATTTGCCGATGGCAACCCTGGGTGTAGTCCAAAACATTGCAAGGATTCCGATTTTACCAATCGTTTCTGAAAATCACAATAGTTTTGCCGAAAAGACCCGCGTCTCTCGATATAACGAACACCTTTTTTGAAAATAAGTGCTCGTAGAGGCACGGGTCTTTTCGCAAAACTATTGCGATTTTCAGAAACGATTGGTAAAATCGGAATCCTTTCAATGTTTTGGACTAGACCAGCCAAAGGCAACTGGCCAAAGACTTCAAAAATCGGGCTAAAAAAAAGTGTCAGACCCTAGGCGGGAACGAACTTTTTTGGGGGATCGTTATATCGAGAGTCGACTGTACTAGGTTAGGTATTCTATACTAGCGCCAGCTTGTTGATGGGTTAAAAAAAGAAAAGCTTATTTATCTTTGTGAAATATTTATGGCTACCTAAATTTACTCACGGGTTTGAAGTTTATCCCACTACTCCTTTTATCCTCAAATTTGTGTGCAAGAGCTAACCTTATTGTTAATTTTTTCTAGTCAAATTATTAAAAAATAAAGACTTGCCTGGTTATCCATTGACGCGGCAGCCATCATCAATCTTTGCAAACTTTCATTATCCATAGAAAATTGTTGTTGCTGCTGCAAATTTTCCAATCCAGTCATATTGTTCTCATTCAGCTCGTCCGCTTCTGGTAGAACTTTATAGGCTGACGAAGAAATTGGTTGGCCACCACTTTCACCAGAGGGCGCCAATGTGGAGGTGGTATTTTGTTGGTTATTAGAAATACTGGATGAGGAAGAAGCCATTGGTGCCAAAAAGTTGAGCTGGGGACAGTTCTGCATTTGTGAACACTTTTTTGTTGGTCTAGTTAGCAATCGACAGAGTAAGGTAGATAGCTTCCATAAAAAGGTGTTTTTGGCTAGAACTACCTTTGCTACTGCTAATTATTAAGTTATTTAAAAGTAGGAATTTTCTGCTAGTAAACAGTGGCCAATTGGTAGAAAATAGAAATTGGGTATTTTTATCTGCTAAAATGAATGTTTTTAGACAACAGCGGCTAACTAGCAATTATTAGATCAGCAGCAGGTTAAAATTTGTAGGTGGAGGATGAGAAGTGTGAAAGACCGAATACTTTCCTAAAAACTTCGTTATATTAAATGAAACATTTGTGGCTTAAGTGGTAAAGTTACGCGAACTACACGAGCATACAGTAAAATGACATTTTACGAAATTTAAAAAACTCTAAAAACAGGCTGGCAGAATATTTATATTTCCATAGAACTGTGGAATTATTCAAATAAATATAAATCGAACATTCCGAAGAAGTTCCCAAAAGAAAACAGCCATTTCTGCGGTCCACAACCCACGGCATAATTTTTTAGTCATGTTGAGGAGATGCCTACTTTCGGGCCGTCTTTTAGTAGTTACACTTCATTTTAGGGTCGCTGATCCTTAGCTGTCCACGATCGTGTTGTTTTTCCGATTTTTAAATACCTAAAGTGACTAGCACATTCTGACGGGTTGCAAAAAACTTTGATCTATGAATATTATGAAAAAATTTCGATAGGTTTCGAAATTGACTTTTTCAGAGCAAAAACTTCATTCATGAAACCTGCACACGATTTTTTCAAACTTTTAAAAGAAAAATTTTAAAGGTTGGTAAGGGTAGTTTTAAAACGACTTGCCGACTATTTGCTGGGTTTGTGAACACTTTTTTAACAGGCTGTAAAATCTTCGTTTTTGGCATTTCAAACATTTTTTTGAAGTATTATATGCAGAACGGGAAAATCTACAAAACAGTTAAAAAAAAATTCTGAAATGCCAAAAATGAAGATTTTACAGCCTTTTAAAAAAGTACTCACAAACCCAGCAACTAGTCGGCAAGTCGTTTTAATACTATTTGACAATTTGACAGCAAGCTAACTATTCTGAGAGCAACTTCATAAGTGCTAGTCACTTTGGGGTCAATGCAAGACTTCTTGGACAATCTTATGAACTGAAATTAACATCTTTATTAGCAAGTTTATATCTATTGCGAAACTTAATATTATTATCGAAAACTTTGAATAAAAGTTTTTCGACAAATGGTGCAGTAATTTTGTGTAACCATGTACACTAACTGGTCCTGTGCAAGCAGTACCATTAGTTGCTCTTCCGTATTCATTGTAAAAAATTTCACCTATGAGTGTGTCGAAAAAAATATTCACAAAAACGTGTCAAATTTTCAAAGTTCTTTTGCAAAATAACATTTTTTGCTCCAAAAAATTGATGACATTGACTGCAAAATAAGAATTCAACACGCAAAAGTGTGACTTGAGGATGTAAAAAAGAAAGAAGTTTCACAACTGCTTTATGCTTCTTCTTCCCCCCTTTTTTTTCGTGTTGTGTGGAGTCAAAATGGAAATAATAAATTGAATGGGAAAAATTTGTGCTTAAGCGAATCGCAGAAGGATGGGTGGTGCATCTGGCTGCTTCTGAATTAAAACAAGAAGCGCTCAAATGAATTAGAGCTATTCATTTAACAAACCAAGGGAAACCAGGGGCAAGGAAGAAGCACCAACATTTTTTTCAATTGATTTGATTTTCCAGGAGTTATCACCAGTCATTTATACCAACACAATTTTTTTCCTGCTTTTTGATGGGTTCTGAAAAAGATTCTAAGGAGATCCATGCCCAATTTGTTTTTATTTTTGCTCCAATTGCTTTTGAAAAATTAAATGGAGTTTCGATAGAAGCCAGCGAAACCGGTTCATCAATTTGTAAGTCAAGTAAAAAAAAGTTGGGTTGCAATCTGCAGATTCGACTAATTTGAGCAGATTGATCAAATTTAATAATGATAGAAGATAAGGAAAAGCTCTTCAAAAAATTTGCTGCGCTGAGAGTTTGGTTGGTTAATTGTCTGTTTCATGAAAAAAAATCAGGAATGTTTTTTATAAAGTATAAAGTTAGCTCAAAGTTTGATAAAAAAAACCAAAAATGTCTGAGAACCTACAAAGTCAGAGTAACTCTACTAACGTTAAGTTAAAAGGGCATGCCTATGCTAATGCAGGTGGTGCCCGCCAATTCAAAAAAATGTTCCTAATTATTGAACTTCTGCACGGATTTTTCAACTCGGTTTCTGACAAAACCATACCTAAAGTTAAATTCTAGGCCTTGTTTTGTTAGAAACCAAGTTGAAAAATCCGTGCAGAAGTTCAATCATTAGGAAATTTTTTTGAATTTGCGGGCACCGCCTGTATTAGCGTAGGCATGACCCTTTAAGAGCCGGCAATGGATACAAGACTTTTGGTGCTACTGGAGAATCCGTTCCCATTTTTTGCCTTGGTCGTCGCTGTTGTTTTTTAGTGTTTGAAAAAAATAGTTTCAAAAATTATTAGTCTCCAAACATTTTTTTTTTAAATTACAAAAAAATCAACAGGGGGGACCAAGGCAAAAAATGGGAACGGATTCTCTAGTAGTGCCAGACTTTTTTTCGAAATTTGTTGCGTAATTAGCAGTCCTAAGATGTTTTACAGACAAAAATTGAAAACTACACTAGCTGATAAGAAGCAGTAAAATATTTTTAAAAAAATTATAAGCAAATATATTCCTGATTCAAACAAAAAACTGTATAAACCGGAATTCGTCATAACCAAAAATTATTCAAGCAGACACACATTTTCTGCGACTAAAATGACTAGTTTGCAATATAATATAATCATTTCCCAGACTTGTAAATCTATCACCAAAATTTTTTGAGGACGAAATTTTAATAGACATGCTCAAGGGAACTTTAAACCAAAACCTCATAAATGTGTAATCTCCGTCAAAATATTCAAATTGCAAATTTTATTGTTTTAGGTGTCACACCTTTTTGAATTAAATCCAGCACAAAGCACAGACAAATTTGACACAAAGCAAAATTAGTAAAATTAAACAAAATATTAGTGAAAAAAGAATAGGTGTTAAGACTCTAAAAATAGTCTGTAGCTGCAAGAAAATTGCCTTGGTCTTCTTCTATGGTAACTATTTTAGCATTTTTGTTCAGATTATTTTTAGGTTTTTGTCTACCAATCTGCCAACCCAAAAAGATTCAAAAATAGTTCAATATAATTTTAAATTAACTTTTATAAGAGGGAACTAAAGACTAAAGTAATTTTCCGGGAATTTGTGCGAAAAGTAAAGGTCAAGAAAAAATGTGTGCTTTGGAATAAAATTGGTATTCCAGACTTTTCGCGCTCAATGCTTAAAACATACAGGAAAATCTTTCGATTATTGCGATTCTAGTGCCGAATCCGGTGCCACAATATGCCTTAATCTGTTTATTATAGTTATTGTATTTTTTGACTATGGTGATTAGCCCTCCGACCCGCGCAACAAACTTTCACAGGTTTCCACAGAAAATATTTTTATATTTGCTTGCAAACACCTCGTGTTCAAAATGATGGCTAGAATCTAGAGAACATTTTGGTAATTTAACATTTATATGTTTATTGAAAAAAAGTTGATAAATCAGCAAAAGCAAGTAGTGCAACAGCGTGTTACGCTACTTGACCTACGCGACGTTGCGCGACTTGCTTTTTCTGATTTCTCAACTTTTTTTATATAAACTTATGAATGTTAAATTACCAAAATATCCTCTAGATTCTAGCGAGAATAAGGTGTTTGCAAGCGAAAATAAAAATCTTTTCTGTGGAAAATGAAGAACTGAAATTTTGTTGCGCGGGTCGTGTTGCGCGGAAGTATGAGGGAGCCTGAAAAGCAGCATGAACCAAGCATTGTAAAAAACAACACGGGTCCAAATAAATTGGCACCGGATTCACCACTAGGGCCA
This sequence comes from Ditylenchus weischeri, assembly GCA_029231635.1. Taxonomy (NCBI): domain Eukaryota; kingdom Metazoa; phylum Nematoda; class Chromadorea; order Rhabditida; family Anguinidae; genus Ditylenchus; species Ditylenchus weischeri. The sequence goes on from JAMRYI010000389.1 coordinate 73,916, forward strand.
CTAACCAAATAAAGTCTGCAGTCGGAAAGATATCTCAATCGATCAGCCGCACCTGACCCACTGAGCTACCTTAGCCTTCAAAAGAAAATTTTTTTGAAAGCCGCTGCTGTCCATCACTTATAGCGTTATTCAGAAAAATTCGTATAGACCGAAAAACCTATTTTTCGGGCTAACTATTTGCAAAATAACAATAAGATTTCGGGATGATAGACAACATTTTTGACGCTACTTTATGACCAACAAAACAATTAATGGCTGTGCTTTTCTGTGCTTCTTCTTTTTTTTCCTACATCTTCGTCGGGGAAAATAATCGGCTGAAGGAATCAAAAATTTTATTTTAATTTTAGCAGTTTTAGCAAAACCTGTTTTTTCTTCTACGCGAAAAGCAAATCCAATCATGCTAGTAGCAAGTAATAGCATGTCTTCTTCAACAAAAAAGTGGAATTAATGCTAGCCGAAAAAAAAAGAATTTCCAGTATTTTACACAATTAAACGCACTAAAGCAGAGAGAAATATTGGAAATATTTTTTAAGATTGCTAATATCTACATTATAATAATTTATCAAAGAAATTTTTTATTTACAACTATTTTAACACATAGTTAACTAAATTAGTTGTCAAACAACTATTTTAACACATAGTTAACTAAATTAGTTGTCAAACAACTATTTTAACACATAGTTAACTAAATTAGTGTACAAACAACTATTTTAACACATAGTTAACTAGATTAGTTGTCAAACAACTATTTTAACACATAGTTAACTAAATTAGTGTACAAACAACTATTTTAACACATAGTTAACTAAATTAGTGTACAAACAACTATTTTAACACATAGTTAACTAGATTAGTTGTCAAACAACTATTTTGACACATAGTTAACTAGATTAGTTGTCAAACAACTATTTTAACACATAGTTAACTAAATTAGTGTACAAACAACTATTTTAACACATAGTTAACTAAATTAGTGTACAAACAACTATTTTAACACATAGTTAACTAAATTAGTGTACAAACAACTATTTTAACACATAGTTAACTAGATTAGTTGTCAAACAACTATTTTAACACATAGTTAACTAGATTAGTTGTCAAACAACTATTTTAACACATAGTTAACTAAATTAGTGTACAAACAACTATTTTAACACATAGTTAACTAGATTAGTTGTCAAACAACTATTTTAACACATAGTTAACTAGATTAGTTGTCAAACAACTATTTTAACACATAGTTAACTAAATTAGTGCACAAACAACTACTTTAGTTAACTGCTGAGAGCTAACTTTAGACCGATTAGTATCTATAGTTAACTGTAGATAGTTAACCACATGCTTATTCAGCTTTTTCATAGTGATTTAGTAAACAGCGATGCTAAACAAAAAAAATAGTCTGAGATTTTCGCAGTGTTTCTAAAAGTGTTACGTAGTTTTTATGAGCCAAATATTTTGCCTATTCAGCCAAGTAATAAATCAAAAAGGCAACCAAAAAGAAACTTTGAAATTTGTGAAGAGCGAAAAAAGTTTAAATTAATAGGTTTTTAAACTAAATTTAGTAAAATAAAAAAATAGAATGTGAGACTATTTAAATCCTTGAGTCCTTAAATTACCACTAAAAGTGTGTTTCCAACCCTTCCAACAATAAATTATAAAAAAAACTAAGTTAGGTTTCAGACAGCAAAAAGGTGGATTTTTTCTTCATCGTTTTTGTTGTTTAAATATATCGAGTGAAACGGCGGTTAGGCTAGCCCCCAAATGTCCATTGGGCGAAGAGAATAAATCAAAAAGTACTGCTTTTTCAATAAACATCAAAACTTTTCATGTGTTACTGCATGCTAAAAAAAGCAGCTTGAAAAAGTACAAACATGGCCTATAAAAAATGTTTGCAAAAAGGCAAACAATATTTTGAAAAGCAAAAAATGTGCGTCGGCAATTATCCAATTTTTTGTTTCTCTATAAATAAAATGTTAATAGCTTACGCAAATTAGGGGTCTTTCTTGGAATTGCAAAACAATAATATTTATTATTTTTTTGTCTTGTAAAGTTTTTTGAAATTAAGTGTTATTGTCTTCAGCCAATCCAGCCGAATGAAAAACTGTTCCACGTGTTAAATAGTCCTGAAATTTTCCGAAATAAAGAATTGTCGGCACTATCCAACAAAGGTGGTTTTTTAGGCCTTGGTCCCCCCCTTTTTTTTGAAAATTTTTTTCTCAAAAGTCTCAAAAAGTGTTTATTTACACTTTTGATCATTTTTACGAATGAAATTTTTTTTTTAATTTCCTAAAAATTTTTTTGCCTTGGTCCCCCAAGCTGATTTTTTCGGAAAATCTTGGCCGAGTACAACGACTGTAAAAGGATTTTGAGAAATTTGGAAAAAAATAAAATTTTCCGAAAAAATCAGCTTGGGGGACCAAGACTAAAAAATTTTTAGAAAATTTTTTCACCAAAAAATTTTTTTTTTCGTAAAAATGATAAAAAAAAGTGTAAAAAACACTTTTTGAGACTTTTGAGAAAAAAAATTCAAAAAAAAAACATCAGGGGGACCAAGGCAAGTTTTTTTTCTAGACCAGCTAACGCATATAGAGCCTTTTGGACTCATGTTTGAGTCCATCCTAACATACGATGGCCTACCTTTGCCTAAGCCTAAAAAATAACAAAAAAATTCAACAGGGGAGACCAAGGCAAAAAACTCCCTTTGTTGGATAGGGTCGAATTGTTTTAATAAACATTTAGATTTTTTAAACAAATATGTAAGCTAATTTCTGTCAATTATATGTACATTATGCTCTTTCTTTAAAATCCAAAAATGGTTTGAATAGTTTAAAAAATAATAATTCGAGTAGATGAAACAGTGGAGATGGCCAAAGGCTATAGATTAATTTTAAAGAGAAATTTATTATTCTTAGACGAGCACATAAGTCAATTCAGGCAAAAACATATAAAATTAATTTAGCCTGACAACTAATTTCAGGGCGGGCAACTCTTTTTAGAAGATCATTCAAATTGACTTGAAACAAAAAAATGTGTGCTCAAAAAATAGACCATCAATTGAACACATTCAATTAAAAACTTTTTTTTCTAATTCTGAAACGAATATGTTAGTGCCCGACTATGCAAACAAATTTTTTGAAATGCTCAATTTCACTCGTTTTTCTAAAGATTTGATCTTGATAACCTCGAATTACTTTTTAAACTATCAGAAAATATCAAACATACGCATTAGAACGCATATAAAAAACTTCAAGAAAGAAAAGCACTGCTGGTCTCTGCTCTTTTTGATGCCCGTGAGTTCAAAATTGGTGCCCGCAATTCAATTTTTGCCTAATCATTAAACTTGTGCACCGATTTTTTAACTTGGTTTCTAACAAAACAAGGCCTAAAACTTGATTTTAGGTATAACTTTGTTTGAAACTCGTACAGAAATGCAATGATTAGGAAAAATTTTTGAATTGGCTAACACCGATTTTGCGTGCTTCTTTAAGGACCATCGCTGTTGAAAATAATACCAATTTGAGTTGGTGGGAAAACAATTATCTTTTGCTTAGCATTATACTGTTTCTAAAACAGTCCGAAAATTTTCAAACGACTTAAAAGAGTATGAAGTTAGACGAAAGAGTATTTTCACCCATAAATTCAGTCATTCTTATTGTGGTCAATAACTATGGTCGTTTTTAACATAATAAATTTAAAAAAAAAAACTGCAGTCGTGTCTCCTCTCAGCATAGCGCCACATTTAGTATTCATAACTAGAATTCGGGGATGCCGCGATGCGGCACCATCGCTGGCGCCGAAGACCTGCGTAGAGTACTTGCAAAGTCAAAAAAATCATACATGCTACCACCAGGATTTGAACCTGTAACCATGCCTTGGTCCCCCAAGGCAATCCAAAAAACACCCCAAATTGCCTTGGTCCCCCTGTGGTTTTTGGGAACTTTCAAGTGGCCATAACTTTTTTTGAGACAGTCGAGTTCAAATTTTCATAATTTTTTCAGAGAGTAAATCGACCACGTTGAGTCGACTGGTGTAATCAGATTTTCGATCTGATCGACGGAACACTCCTAATCTTTTTTTTTTCAAAAGTGTGACGGACAAGACAGACAGATCCAGCGCTAATAAAGGGGGAAAAAATTGGTTGGTCGACAAATAAACACAGCAAAAATGACCCTCAATATAACCTCGGGCCGTCCTGAAAGAGGTGGCGTTAGAGCGGTAGTTGACTGTGAATTTACAGTTGGCCATCTACGCTTACAGTTAACTGTGCGTTCATCTCTTAAAGCTATAATTTTGTAAATTTTTATAAATTTGCCTAAAAGCTAGCTGATTATTTTATTCAAAAGATTTTCCGCTCTTTTTTCTTGCTTTTCAACAGTTGTAAACTACCATATAGCAAGCTTTTCAGCTTTCTTCAACATGTTAATTATCTTCTAAAATACATTTTTGAAAAGGTGAGACCAAAAGGCATAACAAGAAAATGAAATATAGTGAAAAATAATTGCCTCTTTATTTTTTCGTTTTATTACATATTTTAAAAAAGCAGCAACATGTTACAGTAAATAATAATAGCTTGTAGGATAAAGATCACAAAGACTTAAGAAATTAAGCGAAATTTTGCAAAAAAAAATTAAAAAATAAGATTTTAAAAGAATTAAAAAGGGCCATATTCTAAGAATTAATTTTTTTTTTAATTTCTTCTCTCTCAAAAAAATTAAGTTTGAGAATTTAAAGAAAACTAAAGTTTTGTTCATCCATAAAAAACTCAAAATAAAGTCGGCTGGGGGCAAGAGGGCGAAACTTACAAACTTGTCAGTTTTGATTTTTCAGACATTTGTCAAAAATTTTATAAATTCGTTTAAAACAAAGAGACGGCTCTTCTGTGTGTGAGTGTGTGAATTCAATTTCTTTCTGGGGGCTTAGGGCTAGGTTAGTGTCCAAAAAGAAGGCCTAAAGCCAAAAAGTGGGGCAGGCTATTTGAATGATGAAAAAAGAAATAAATTGTGAAAGAACACTATGTGAAACAAGAAGTAGTAGCAGTAAACAAATTTTATAACTGAAGAATAACACTACCACTTTTCACATCGAAAATTATAAAGGATCTTATCACCAATATTTTATCCTTGTTTCTTCAGTAAAAAACACTAAAATTGAGTATGGCGAAAAATTGCCACTATCAAAATTAGGCCAAGTTAGTTGTTGATAAAAGTAATGAATGGAAAAAGACGTGTAGGAGTTGAAAAAACCTTGAAATGTGAAAAAATAGATTTTTTTTCAAACGCATGCCGTATTCCTCGAATTCGATTCAAAATCGTGTTTTCGGCACTGTGTTTTTGACCCACTTTTTGATCACTTTTCTCAGGAAAGTTAGGATAACCCGGCACTTTGTATAAAAATTTGGTTGGTCACCCAAGAAAGTAGACAAAGTTTACCTCCAATAAGCCGGCACTTTGGGCTCAGTCTGTCTTTTAAAATAATGTCTGGCGGCACTGCTTATTTTGGCGTTATTTTCTATGGCTTCAAGTGCAAGTTTGCAGTCAAATAGTGAAATGGCGCAATAAAAAAGTAAAATACTGAAATACTTTTGAGAATTAGTCTACTTTTATTCATCTGTGTTAAAAAGATGCTATGATTTGTTTGAAAAATTTTTATTTCTGGCTTTTCATTCGAAAATTCCGTACCCCCATTAACCCGGCACTTTTAACCGGTCGCCAGGGGTGCCGAGTTATCGAAATTTGACTGTAGCTCATCTTTCTGGCTACCGAATGGGCAGTAACTTGCCTGAGAGAAATGATCGAAAAGTGGGCCAAACACACGATTTTGAATCAGAAGGGGCGCTAATTAGAGGAAATACGACAAAAAAAAGTTTCTACAGTTAACTAGGTCTAGGCACTATCCAGCCAAGAAGAAGTTTTTTTTACCTTGACCATCCCCCCCTTTTTTTTTTCGTCACTCTTTAGGATTGGGGAAGGGTTGGCCAGGGTATGTTAGGAGGGACTCACACTTTTCTTTGTATTTTGAGAAAGATGTTTGAGTCCGTCCCAAGATGCCCTAGCCAACCTTTGCGGGCATGCGTACACATACAGTGAAATGCGTCTATATACAAAACCTATATACAGTAAATTTTTAAAGCTGGTCTTTAAAACTTAATTTGCTGCAGTTTCATACAACTTTACAATTTTTTTTTGAATCGCAGAAAATTGTTTGCAAAAACACAAAAAGGTCAACACCTAGCTTTTTGACTGACTAAAGAACGAAAATCGACAAAAAAATAAAAACAGATAAACTAATCCCGCAAAATTTGATTTTAAACTAAAAAAAACATGCAGCTGTACGGGATTTAACATTTTTAATTTCTTGCACTTTCTAGATTTTTTCTAAGATTGCATAAACTTTGACTTTTACAGACTCCAAAAAACAAGTAAGTAGTATTCAGACAAGCTGCCGATAAAGAAGATTTCAAATTTTCCAAAGTACTTATTAATCTTTTAAAAATACAGTCGTTTTTATTTGGAATTAAAAAAATTTAAGAGTTCGTGCAAAAATAGCAACAAATTTCACTTTTTCCAAGTAGAGACATATAAAAAATGGTGCAAACGCAACAAAACCAGATTAATGAAAAAAAATAAAGAATTTTTTCGGAAGTCCAAGCATTTTTAAAAACCTACACTATTTTTCTTTGAATAGAGACGCGAACCTTTTTTGCAAACCCCAGCCGAAATCGGAAGTTGAAGAGTGGCTCTAAAGGAGTTGGCTCTTTAAATTATTACGTTTTGAGTGATTTTAAGGAGGCAGAATATTCTCGAAAATCTGAATTAGTTGGCAGAAGGATGGTCCAGTGTTTTGAAACTTGGGTCATTACAAAAAAATTGTGATACATGGTATTTAGTTTCTATACACCCTAGTTTTAAGGGTGTACAGTCGACTCTCGTTATAATGACCCGCAAGGGGCCGGCTAAAAATGGGTCGTTATAACGAGAGTCGTTACATCGAGCTATAAAATACACTTGGACCAACCAAATGAGTTTTATTGGGTCGTTATATCGAGAGTCGTTATAACGAGAGTCGACTGTATTTAAAAGTTCAAAATTTAGAAAATTTGAACAAAAAATCAACAAAGTTCTTGATTAATGAAGTGAAAGCGAACAATTTAACACCCGCACCAGCTATACTTTCAGCTCAGAGAAAGCCTTGGGCGCAGGGTAGGCCATCGATGAACTCCGAAACTATGGACTTTTGGTGTTTTGGATATCCAAAAATTGATTTACCCTGGTTCCTTAAACCCCCCTAGGGACCTTGTCTAATTTAGGGGGGCCACCGATTTTTTAACCATAAATTTTTCCAATGGTGATCGAATTGACGGCTCTATATGCATTCGTATGTCTAGAAAAAAACATGCCTTGGTCCCCCCTGTTCATTTTTTTCGAACCTTTTTTTTCTGTCGAAAGTCTTAAAAAGTGTTTACCGTATTTTCTCTATTTATCCCCCACTCTCTAATATACCCCCAACCCTCATTTTTTTTGACTAGGATTTCAGAGTTAGGGCCATTTTCGATTTACAATTTCAAGATTTTTCGGGGGTTGAAAAATAATCCCCATGGGGGTTTAATAGAGAAAATACGGTATTTGCACTTTTTAATCATTTTTTCAAAAAAAAAATTTTTTTTTGGGAAAAAATGTTCGAAATTTTTTTGCCTTGGTCCCCGAGCTGATTTTGTTCGGAAAATTTTCTCTTTTCCAAATTTCTTAAAAAGCATTCAAATGCATTTTTTGTGTTAAATATATATTTTTTTCCATAATTTTTTTGAGAAACTTGGAAAAAAGAAACATTTCCGAAAAATTCAGCTTGGGGGACCTTGGGGAGGAAAATAGGTAAAAAAGCTTAAAGTACATAAAGTCCAAAATGTACGAATTTTTGGATTAAAAAGATTGAACTTAATAAAACTTCGAGTTTGTTCAAATTTTCTGCTAAATTTTTCTTTTTATAAACATTTGTTTCACTTATAAAAAAAGTAATAGACTAAAAAGACATAAACTTTATATGCTTTTATCCTTTTATTTTTCTGCTCCATCTTCTAAAATGGCTTTCGAAATGTGTGTGTGTATGTGCAAAAAATTCCCCGTTGTTCTCCCTTTGAGTGGACTTTTTAAAATTTAGAAGATGAGAAAACAAGTTTTAGCTTTTCATACAAAAAGTTTTAGTTGTGGAAAGAGATGCAAAAAGTCTGAGAATAAGATAAAACAGAGGAGAAGAAAGCACATGAGAAAAAGAATCAAAATCTAGCAGAGCGTAACCAGAAAACCTTGAGGAAGCGCGAATCAAAATGCTTGTAACTATTTTATTATTGGTAAGGAGAAAAATGTTCGGTGCTGCGAAAATATTTCATAAAAACTTTTTTTTGATATTTTTATTTTTTTTATTTAAAAAAATGGACCTAAAAAATTAGCAAGTAAAGTTATAATAGTATAAATTCATTTCTAAGAGCAGAAATATAGGCAAAGCTTTAGAAAATAAAAATGGGGTTTTAATTTTTTTTCGGAAAGATTATTTTTAGTAGACTGAGATAGACGCAGAATAGATAATTAATTGTGAAAATAAGACACTCACTCGTATACAATTAATGCATAGTGCAGATCACTAAAAATAAGTAGGTTTTAAACGAAAAAAACCTCTACTTTTAACTCCCTTAAGTCAGCTTTGCTGAGACTTCTTTAAGGAGATTCCTTTTTTGCTGACTGTTTTCAGTATGGTTGTTACACAGTTAACTCGATTTTTGAAAAAAAGTTGCCCTTATTTTTTGGTTTTATTCTATTTTTTTCCAAAATTTTGAGCAGGTCGCCCCGCGTTTGAAAGCCTAGAATGTTGGCTACCCAATGGTATAAAAGTTTCTTGGTTTTGTTCACAAAAATGTATGTATTTTATTACAAACACTTTCGAATTATTTTCGAACTTTTAATTCGAAAGTGTTTGTAATAAAATATATACATTTTTGTGAAGAAAACCAAGAAACTTTTATACCATTGGATAGCCAACATTCTAGGCTTTCAAACGCGGGATGACCTGCTCAAAATTTTGGAGAAAAAATAGCATAAAAACAAAAAATAAGGGCAAATTTTTTGGAAAATCGAGTTAACTGTGTAACAACTCTAGTTTTCAGTCAACTGTACACTTTCGATCACCAAATAACCATGGTTTTTTTAGCGGGCAGCGGCATGTAAAGAATTTGAATTGGCGACGGAAAGTTCTCTTTCGTCTCGAACTGTACTCTTTGGAGTCTTTCTAAATAGCAAAAAAGGGTAAAGTGCTAGACGAAAAAGAACTGTCTTCCGCCAATTCAAATTTTGGACATGCAGCTGAGCGCAAAAACTACGGCTTTTTATAGTTATTGGCCATACAAGAAGAGGATAGTTTTTTTTAGATTGGTACCCTTTATTTTTTGAGCCTTTTCAGGCAATGATTGGCTACCGTCTTAAATATGTTTTTTGTGATTCGAAAGGCATGTCTGAGTAGATCCTAATATACACTAGCCTAAAAAGGCAAGAAAAAACAGCAGGGGTACCAAGGTAAAAAACAGTTATTTAACTGTAGGAACTGTATGATACTAGAATTCAACCAATAAAATTGCCTATCGGGACTAACTATTTGCAGTTTACATTAATTTTGTTAGATGGAAGTTAAAGCAATCAAAAAATTAAGACTATTACTTTCCTTAGTAGAATTTGCTGAAAATTTAATTTTGAACACTAAAAAATTTTTACCCTCTTTACTAAAAAATTTTCAATAAAATCAGAAAAGCATGATTAAAGCGAAATTGAATTTTCAGTCATTTTAGTCAATAAAATGAACAATTAAATTTAGTAAATAGTTTGAATTCTCACTTTAACCAGCTAGCCTAATAAGTTCGCAGAAGAAAATGTTCAAACCAAATTAGGTTTTTTAAGGTTTTATTTAGTACTTCAGTATTCTCAGAAATGCACAATCAAATTAGTAATGCATATTATCAAATGCAAAAAGTGCAAATTTTTATTGTTTTTACTGGAAACCTCCTGTCGAACTATTAAAAAAATTTACTAATAATTTACAATTTTTTAGTAATTGTTTCACTTTTTGGAGTAAATAGTTTGACAATATCTTTTGAAAAAAAGTTAATAATCTTCGGGCGGACATGGGACACTTCACACTGGACACTTCGCACCCGTGCAAACTGTCCAATTGACTATTTTTTAATAGAGTCAACCACTTTTATGTCATTTTTTTATTTCAAGCCATTCGAGCAACCAAAATTTCTACAGAAATCTGAATCACTTCACAGAATTTTGAAAAAATATTTGGTTGTCGAGATATGATCCAAAATAGGAAAATACTCTTTGTTTTCCAACTTTAGCCTATATCCATGCATATAGCCTATATGCATTTTTTCAAAATTCTGCTCAGTGATTCGGATTCCTGAGAAAATTTCGGCCACTGGCGTTGCTTGAATAAAAATACATAAAAGTGGGTATTTCTATTAAAAAATAATCAAGTGGACAGTTCGCACCGGTGCGAAGTGTCCTTCTACCTCTTTGGGCTACTTCGAGGGTCAATCTGTTTACAGTTAAAAAATAAATAAAAAATAGAAAAAAAAGAAAGCCGATAAAATACCCGAAATTGGTTGATCTGTAGTGTATATGATTTTTAAAAGATAAAAAGATCACTTAATCAGCCATCTGACTAGCTATTAAAAGCAACATTTTTATTAGCACAATGCTTGCAAATTTTGTTTTCACCATAAACTTTTGTTTTTTCATTAAGAAATCATTAAGAAATATTAAGAAATCTTTGCAAAAACGTCAATAAAATTATATTGAATGCGTTGGAAAACTATGAACGAATAACTATAAATAGTAAAGTTGACAGTATATTGACTGTACTGCGGTTTAACTGTATAAAGCAAAAAATATTTTGAATATTTTAACTTTTACTTACACTACGTGTCCAATGACGCGGCAAAAGTCGCAGTCACAGTCGCAGTGTGTGTCCAATGACGCGACTGCGACTGTGACTGCGACGTAAATTCAAATCGATTTGAAGCGTCAGTCGCAGTCACAGTCACACTTTTCCGCGTCATTGGACACGTAGTGTTACTTAAATACACAAAGTAATGCTAGCTTTTTTATCAATAGACAACTAACATAAACAGTTAACTATCCATTGTGGCTATTTAACTGTAAACAATCAGCTGTATACAGTTAAAAAATTGAATAATTGCTTCCAACTATCTACAAAAAGGATATTTTAAGCTGTTATTCCAAAAATCGAACAAAATAAACTTTTTGTAAAATTATTGCACAAACTTTGTTTTCGCTAAATTTAACTAAGCTAATAGTGCTAATAATACAATGTCAATATACTAAAATGAGCCACCAACCCACGAAACGATCTCCCTTTTTGAAATCAAATTTTTTGTTTGTCTTCCCCACACTCCGTGCTGCCCGCTGTCAAGAAAAAAGAAAACGAAAACTACCAGTTGACCATTATTATTATTAAGTTGAGCGCAAAGCTGGATGGGATGTTTCGAAAATAAATAAATTTCTTCATAGTAAGAAGTGCAGAGATATAGTCGCTTTCTCTCCTTCTTTTCTTTTTTAACAACACTATGAAATTCCATTAAAATTTTTCATCCATTCACTTCACTTTTTGGTGGATGGACGACGCGATCTGTTTTTCTCTGTCAGACAAAAATCCGGTCCTAGTTTTTAACTTACTAACTACAAACAAGCTGGCTGGCTAAACTAAAATATGAAGGAGCAGTGGAATAGAAAAGAAAGGCTGTTTGAGCAAAAAAAGTTGTATACATAGCAGTGAGCAGATATGAATGAAACTATATTTTATTTTCGGACTGTAAAAATTTGCTTTTAGTGGTCAAATGGTGAAACTAAGGAATTCCTTTACAAGGGAAAAATAATTGTAAATGGAAAAAATGGACAGATTCCTATAGGAATTTCGTATGAACTTTTTTAGATTACTAACTTTAGATTACCGTAATTTCTTCTAATAGAAGCCCACCACCTGATTCAAAATCGTGTTTTTGGCCTATTTTTGAAGACTGCTCTCAGGCAAGTCACCACTCAATTTTTAGCTCATCTCACTAGCTACAAATTGAGTGGTTATTTGCCTGAGAACAATCTTCAAAAAATAGGCCAAAACACGATTTCAAATCGGAGGTGGGCTTACCGTATTTCCTCTAAGAGAGCCCCCCCTCTAATAGAGCCCCCCCCCTAACTTTGAGGACCTATATCTCAGCTCAGAGTCAATTTGTTGCAAAGCTGTTTTACGCGTTTTCTTAACTCCCACGAGCTCTACCGATTGCACTTTTCAGATTTTAGTTGAGCACCCAAAAATCTCGAGATCGAATTCCAAATTTTCCGATTTTCGGGCATCCAAAAAATAAAGCCCCGGGGGCTCTATTAGAAGAAATACGGTAATTAGTCGAAATTACGTTATTGGAGGACCATGGCCACCTGTTTTAAATTGTGTTCCGCTGATTCAAAATTTTTTGCCTAATCATTAAACTTCTGTACGGATTTTTCAACTTGGTTTCTAACAAAACGAAGCCTAGAATTTAATTTTAGGTAAAGTTTAATTAGAAACCAAGTTGAAAAATCTGTACAAAAGTTTAATGATTAGGCAAAAAATTTTGAATTGGCGGGGGACAACCGTTGTCGTAGACGGCAATGGCCCTTTAAGGGCAAGTTTCAGAGCAAACCCTGAACCTTGAAAAAAGATAATTTTTCAAAATCTTTTATAAATTCTAGGATGGTAATGCAATAAAAACAGTGAAAAATAAAAAAGATGCCGAAACATAGTTAGCTTTTAAAAAAACAAATGAAAAAATCCATTAACTATAGATAAAAACTTTAGAAATAAAATTTCTGGCTGGCTAGCTGTATTTTGCTATTGAAAATTTATAGTATGACTCAGTCAAGCATAAGACTCGGTTGGTCAAATACAACAGAAATATATACATAGGTTTGTTGTGAAGAAAAGGAATAGGCGAACCGAGGAAAAAAATATTTTTGTTGTCTACTATTAAAGCGCTTTGATTTTTTTCAGAAAGTCACATTTTGGATTGCTAAGAGAAAGCAGGAGAAAAGTACAAAATTTTAGCAAGATAAAAAGTCCATTGAAATTCGCAAGCTATTAAATCGTGTTTTATCAATGAAATTGCCCTCTCACATTAATACTTGAAAAAACAATAAAGGCGAATTTTCCTTATCAAAATATTCTTTGAAATTCTATTCTATTGGTGCTTTTCAAACTATAGCTATCAGTTGACTTACAAGACATAAGAGATAATAGTTTTATGAAAATAGTTTTTAATGCTGAAATTGATTAATTATTTGTTGATTTACTGGTGGACATTGCGTTTTAAGGAGCATGTCGGGAAAGAAAAGCAAAGAGCGCATCACAGTCTTTGTCGGGAGCAACATGAGCGGAACCGAAAAACTGCCCTTTCTGGTGATTGGCAAGTCAGCAAAGCCTCGTGCGTTCAAGAACAAGGAAGTTCCGCTCGATTACAAGGCCAATCGCAAAGCGTGGATGACTGGTAATATTGCCTTGTGGTTTGCATGGTTAACTTTGCACGATTTAAGGATTTTCAGCGGATTTGTTCGAGGAGTGGCTGAAGCAATGGGATCGAAAACTGAAGCGTGAAAGAAGTCAGGTTCTCCTCTTTTTGGACAACTTCTCCGGCCATTTGAAGATCCAGCTGGAGCAAATCACGATCAAGTTCCTGCCACCAAATACGACTGCCGCGTCTCCAGTTCATTTTAAACGATTTACAGCGGATAAACTTTTTGTTTTAGCCGTTTTGTAGCCTTGTTCCTTATTTACGAGATGATACCATAACCAAAGTTTTTTAATGAAGGGAAAAGTTATGGTCATTTCCGAGTGAGGGGTATAAAAATGTGACTGCACCTTGAATGTAAAAACCTGTAAGCAAAACTTTCTAAATTAATTTATATTTTGTAAGCATGAATAAATTTTGAATGAAACTTTCTTTCGTCATAGAAGAAAATGAAATGAATAAAGTTCAGCAGTATTCTCCTAACTGCTATACAAACATATATTTCAAACAAGTTATTTTATTACATTAAATTTTTGTTAGTGAAATTACTACAAATTTGTACAATTTGTAGTGAGAATGATACATTGTTATTATAAGCAATGAATTCAAGCAAATTTGTATTTAAAAGAGAAACTCTAGAAAAGAATTTGATTGCATTTAATTTTGACATTTGACTAGTTGTTTCGACCTAAATGCAAAATAAACTATATTTGAGATAAATCCACTACTCTTGCGAAAAATAAAGAAAAATGGTTTTTGGCGCAGGGTTAAAATTTTTTGAGATTATAATAGATTTTTGACCTAGAAGTGTAAATAGAAAACAAGAAGCTGTCAAACTATCTCCGTAAATTTTCGAAACTAAAAATAAAACACATACCGTAAAACCTCCTCTCATAATAGACCCGGGTCTATTATTAGACGTCACAACTGCCGAAGTCATCTGTGGAATTGTGTTTTTAGCTATGAAAAATGCAACATTTTTAGGCACGACGACCACTCAATAGCCCTGTTTCTTAGCTACATTTTGAGTGTTGGCGTGCTCAAAAATGTGGGATTTTAATAGCCAAAAATACAATGCCACAAGTGACTTGGAAAGTTGTGTTCTCTAACAATAGACCGGGTCTATTATTAGACGTCACAACTGCCGAAGTCATCTGTGGAATTGTGTTTTAGCTATGAAAAATGCAACATTTTTAGGCACACGACCACTCAAAAAATAGCCCTGTTTCTTAGCTACATTTTGAGTGTTGGCGTGCTCAAAAATGTGGGATTTTTAATAGCCAAAAATACAATGCCACAAGTGACTTGGAAAGTTGTGTTCTCTAACAATAGACCCGGGTCTATTATTAGACGTCACAACTGCCGAAGTCATCTGTGGAATTGTGTTTTTAGCTATGAAAAATGCAACATTTTTAGGCACACGACCACTCAAAAAATAGCCCTGTTTCTTAGCTACATTTTGAGTGTTGGCGTGCTCAAAAATGTGGGATTTTTAATAGCCAAAAATACAATGCCACAAGTGACTTGGAAAGTTGTGTTCTCTAACAATAGACCCGGGTCTATTATTAGACGTCACAACTGCCGAAGTCATCTGTGGAATTGTGTTTTTAGCTATGAAAATGCAACATTTTTAGGCACACGACCACTCAAAAAATAGCCCTGTTTCTTAGCTACATTTTGAGTGTTGGCGTGCTCAAAATGTGGGATTTTTAATAGCCAAAAATACAATGCCACAAGTGACTTGGAAAGTTGTGTTCTCTAACAATAGACCCGGGTCTATTATTAGACGTCACAACTGCCGAAGTCATCTGTGGAATTGTGTTTTTAGCTATGAAAAATGCAACATTTTTAGGCACACGACCACTCAAAAAATAGCCCTGTTTCTTAGCTACATTTTGAGTGTTGGCGTGCTCAAAAATGTGGGATTTTTAATAGCCAAAAATACAATGCCACAAGTGACTTGGAAAGTTGTGTTCTCTAACAATAGACCCGGGTCTATTATTAGAGGTCACAACTGCCGAAGTCATCTGTGGAATTGTGTTTTTAGCTATGAAAAATGCAACATTTTTAGGCACACGACCACTCAAAAAATAGCCCTGTTTCTTAGCTACATTTTGAGTGTTGGTGTGCTCAAAAATGTGGGATTTTTAATAGCCAAAAATACAATGCCACAGGTGACCTGGAAAGTTGTGTTCTCTAATAACAGACCGGGTCTATTATTAGAGCTTTTACGGTAAGTCTCATCGATCTGTAGTAACTTATATCAATATCAATAGCGAGAAAAATAACTGAAAATAATTAAAACCCTTATTCACCAACAAAATGTAAAAGTTCTGAAGCCAAGAATAAATGAATAGCTGATTAAAAAAAGGCAAAAAAACCAGAAAAACATTGAATTTTTAACGATTAATTTAACAAAATGAATCACCAATCTAAAAAATTCCTATAAAATTTCCAAAAATAAATGCCTGAATAGAAAGTGCAACATTTTTTTCAGAAAAATGTTTGCTGAAACAAAAAAATCGAAAACTAAAAAAGACAACAAGAAATTTGTGGGGTCTAGAATTTTTGTTGTAATCAAGAAACAAATTGCTTACATGTACACAACTGTGTACAGTTATGTACAGGGTGTGTCTCGAATTTCCGAATTTTGTTTTTGAGGGGTTTAGTTCACTTGTTTTCACTATTGAGAAAAGCGGTTCATATGGTTTGAAAGCCTAGATTTGAGGAAACATTTTGGTATATTTGATGTTTTAAAATGACTTATAAAAAATTACTAAATGCCCCATCAAAATGTGCGGTAGTAAAGGCGGGATTTGACGTTCTTTTAACACGGTAAAGGCCATTAATTTTTTTCTTTGTTAAAAAAATGGTCTGTTAGTACCATCTTGTAGCTAAGATGCAGGGCTTGAAAATGAGTTATTATCCGGCTATATTTGATTGAAAATTTTTTGATAAAAATGCTTAGGTCTGACCGAGTGTAGTACTGAGTGCATGACTGAGGCAGACTTAAGCCTTTTTATGAAAACATTTTTAATCAAGTGTCGCTGGATAATAGCTTATTTTGAAGCGCTGCATCTTAGCTACAAGATGGTACCAACAGAACATTTTTTTAACAAAGAAAAAAATTAATGGCCTTCTCCGTGTTAAAAGAACGTCAAATCCGCCTTTACTACCGCACATTTTATGAAAAATTCTTTAACTTTGATGGGGCATTTAGTAATTTTTTATAAGTCATTTTAGAACACCAAATATGCCAAAATGTTTCCTTGAATCTAGGCTTTCAAACCATACAAACTGTTTTCTTAATAATAAAAATAAGAAAATTGAAACCCTCAAAAACAAAATTCGGAAGTTCGAGACACACCCCGTAATTTGAAGCAGGCATGTGCACTGGCCGTACTTTTATCGGCCCGGGCAAAATTATTTTCGGCCCGACCCAGGCCCAGTCTTCAAAATAGTCAAAAAAATTTTCATAGTCAAAGATTCATACAAAGAATATTTTTTCGAGTAGAACATTTATTCAGAAACATCATTTTGACATACTACCATCATCAATGATAGATTTTTGAAGAAATTTATTTAGCAAACAAAAGTTTTCGGTTCTCAACGACCGTCAGTTTTGAAAAAAATTATTATTTATCACGGGCTTTTTCGGGTCGGCCCGGCACGTGTGGGATTTTTAAAATTACGGCGCACGCCGGGCCTGCCCGTGCACAAGCCTGTTTTGAAGTGCAAAAAAGTAGAGAAAGTGCAAAAAAAGAAACTTGCTGAAACTAAAAAAATCAATTACTAAAAGAGAAAAGAGCAACAAGTGATCCCAGGATTTTGAAACTACTAAAAGAATTAAAAAAAACAAACATCGAAATTCAATCAATTATCCATCACCATATTTCTTCTATTTCTCGACAAAGTTAAAAAAAAGTCAAGAGAAAATCAGTGCTGTTTTCCAAACTGTTTACAAAATTAGTCGAATGTATGAAATTCTAAAACGCTTTTTTGGCTCTGCCAGATTGGGCACGTGTTTTCATTTTGAGGTATTGCTGTTGGGGTTTGCACCTTGTTAACTTGTTATTGAAGAGAATATTAATCGCTTTTTTGTTTTCTTAGTTTATGGGTGTTTAAATAGCATTTTGTTTTTAAGCAGTATAGTACAATTTCACAGAATTCACAGGTGTTTTAAAATAGCTTTTTTTTAAATGTTAACAGATTTTCAATATCAAGGCAAAATTATATTAGCGTTCATTAAATTGGGGTAAGCATACCTTGAAATGAAAAGAGTAAATTGAAGACGGAGAAAAGAAGTCAAACTTGGCAATCACATATAACGGCAACTCCAGCTGGTCCCCTGGAGTGCCGTTATATCCAAGGAATATTTTTTGAAAGGAGGTTAGATAGATTAATTGAGACTCGTGGGTCTTAACCACTGTTTTTATAATTGACAATGACATCTAAACTGACCCTAAATTAACTGGAAAATGACATTTCACAGTTAATTCAAATGGAGCACCTGAACCTGAGCCCCCACCCCCCAGTCAAATCAGCTTGGGGGACCAAGGCAATTTTTTTTTCGAAAATTTTTGAATGCATCATTTTTTCATCTAAAGCCTCAAAAAACATTTTTTTTAACATGTTTATATCCACCATGGTATAAAAAATTTTCGAAAAACATTTGCCTTGGTTCCCCAAGCTGATTTGACTGGGTGGAAAGGATGTGGTCTCTGGCTCAGGTGATTGGAGGGGGGTCTCAGGTTCAATTTAGCCATTAAAATTTTTGTTA
This sequence comes from Ditylenchus weischeri, assembly GCA_029231635.1. Taxonomy (NCBI): domain Eukaryota; kingdom Metazoa; phylum Nematoda; class Chromadorea; order Rhabditida; family Anguinidae; genus Ditylenchus; species Ditylenchus weischeri. The sequence goes on from JAMRYI010000389.1 coordinate 92,299, forward strand.
ACTACACCTTGAAGTAAAAAAAACTTTGCTAAAAGTTATATTTCTTTCTGACTCACGTTCCTTTCTCTACCCCATAAAGTTCCGGATTTTGAAAAGACAGAAAAGCAAAGAAAAGCATTTTCTTTATTCTGTGTCTTTATGTTTACTATATTATTATATATTATTCACTTTTATGCATGCTCTGTCCGGATTTTTTCGCCTCTCTCTTTTGTTAGTAAAAAGAACATAAACAAATAAACAAATTTCTGGTGTATTAGTGCAAAATACAACAACATCAGCAAAAAAATTGCGCAATGTAAAGATGATGACGCTTTAGTAGCTCCGCCCTTTTTTCCTATTTTCCGGAAAAAGAGAGGGAAACAAAGAAGGATTTCAAGATTTTTCCAACGGCTCTTGTTAACTGCTGGAGCCGAAGAACCGGTAAAGGCGAGGAATAAAGAAGAAAGGATGATCAAGGAAAAAGAATAAAATAAACAAACAAATGTTAGTACTACTTATTTTTTGTTGCTAAAGAAGAGAAAGAGGTAGAAACCGGATAATACACATACGGAAAAATTTTGATTCGCCTAAATTTGTGGGGATTTCGGAATTTCGCCAAAAAACTCAGTGTTACTACAGTCAAACCTGGGTTATCCGATACCCAAAGGGACCGCCCTTAGGGTGTCGGATAAACAAGGTGTCGGTTAAACGAGGTGTCAGATGACTGGGGTGTAGGTTTACCAGGCCAACCCAATCGGGCTCATGGTGTCGGATAAAAGAGGGTGTCGGTTAACTGGGGTGTCGGATAACCCAGGTTTGACTGTATTGTTTTTTTTTTAAATTTGGTTCTTTTCGGTTATCCGGGGGACCTTTTAAAATTGTTTTTTTGATTTAATAGACAGGGGATAGACAGGACAGGGATCCATTTGAAGAACTTCTGAAGGCTATTGCTGAATTGTACGAACCGAAAATCTCCGTTGAATAGTTATTTTGTCGTTGTTTATCCCCTGTCTATCCCCTGTCTATTAAATCAAAAAAAACAATTTTAAAAGGTCCCCCGGATAACCGAAAAGAACCTTAAATTTTGCTGAGGCACAGGGTAGTCTAGTGTATGCAAAGACGTAATGAATCCATTCTTTCTTTCCAATTTTTTGTAGTAGTCTGTCTCAACATACACTGGCCTACCCTAAGCTTAAGAACAAGCCTGAAAACAACAGGAAGGAATAAGGTGAAAATTGGGCCGGATTCCACGATAGAGCCAAAAATTTTATTCAAAATTTGAAAAAAATGACTGTAGGCTTCACGGACTGTGAGAAATTAGTTCAAATGTGAAATAAATTTCAAGCCCTATACCGTATTTTCTGTATTAAACGCCCCGGGGCGTTTATTTTTCAACCCCAAAAAAGTCGGAAAAAATTTGGGTCGATTTTGAAATTTTTGGATGCGCAACTAAAATCTGAAAAGTGGAATCAGGTAAACTCATGCTAACTAAGAAAACGTAAAAAACAGATTCGCAAAAATTATTTTTTGGGAAGGAGGTTGGCGTTTATTAGAGAGGGGGCGTTTAATACAGAAAATACGGTAGTTGCTCTGACATTATAAATGTCAGAACACCACTTTTGGATATAAAAAAAGCTTGGAAATACACCGGGAACTTATTTTTTATCCGCTACAACATAGTTAACAAAACGTCATCAGCTAAACAAACAAAAAGTGAATTATTGTGTTTGTCAAGCTTTATTCATATATACTCTTTTTTCTTTGCAGTCTTCTTTTCCTGCAGTGTTTGCTAGCAAATCACAGTCATGTAAACGTTAAAAGTAGTAAAAGTTTGCTGGAGCGATGTACCCCTCTCTTTGTATTATTCTTACAAGCAATAATTTTGACAATAAGAAGAAAAAATGGGCCAATATCTTTTAATTTTTCTCACCCACTAAAAAGACAATAAAAAAGAGCTGAAATCTAATTGCACAATTTGCTTAAGAACTAGTTTAGTTTAAGCCACTCTTCTTAAAAGACAATTGCCGTCTACGACCACGACTTTTTTGCCTAATCATTGTACTTCTGTACAGATTTTTTTATCTTGGTTTCCAACAAAACTTTACCTAAAATTAAGTTCTAGGTCTTGTTTTGTTAGAAATTTAATTTATTTAATCATGCGCTAAAAAATAGTGATACACAAAAAGAGATAAAAACAGCTAAAAGATTTTTGAGCCTTTTTTGGAGTATGTGCATTTTTTACCTTAGTCCATCTTGTTGTCTTTTTCTTTAGCGCTGGGTAGGCCAGTGTACGTTAGGATGGACTCAAACATGACGAGGGTGGACTGTAGTACCTAACATGATCAAGCATAGCCTGCGCCTAAGCACAAGCCAAAAAACGCATTCACTTTTTAACAGGGCCAATATTTATTCAAAAGTTATTTTTTATGAATTCAGAGCCGGTAACTGAAATAACTCCGTCATATTGTTAACAATGCGACAAATTTAACTATATAATAATTAACTGTATACAGTTTCACACTAAAGTTAACTGTATACAGTTTCACACTAAAGTTAACTGTATACAGTTTCACACTAAAGTTAACTGTATACAGTTTCACACTAAAGTTAACTGTATACAGTTTCACACTAAAGTTAACTGTATACAGTTTCACACTAAAGTTAACTGTATACAGTTTCACACTAAAGTTAACTGTATACAGTTTCACACTAAAGTTAACTGTATTGGATAGAGTTAATAATTTCACATAATTTATACCTCTTTTGAAATAATTCGTACAACTGGTATGGAAGATAAAAAAAGGAAGAAGAAAAGATTTAAATAATTTGTAAAAAGAAAAGTAAATATTTGCAGAATAATTTTTTCCCTACCACTAAAATTTATTTTTGAGCGACCATAGAAAAGAGAGCAAACCAACTAAGAGGAGGACATTAAAATCTTAAATATATATTGGCCGAAAAATCTCAAAAATTTTATTTTTAATCATTTCTTTTTCTAACTCTCACTACACTTCAATGATTAAATTTTGGTGCGAAACACGAAATTTTGCATTTACGGAAAAATTTTTGAGCAAAATAATAAAAACAGCTTTGCATTTAACATTCTAACTTATACTTTGAAAATTATTTGATCTTTACTAATAAATTTTTTGAGTAAAATTGCTTTTTCCCAACTATTAGCGCTACAAAACGAATACGGAAAATTATCGAAAACACGTAACACATGTGAATTTAATAAGAAAATTTATAGCAGAATTTTGATACTAACCAAAGGCAATAATATTTTGTTGAGTATATTTTAATGTTGACTATCTTACATAGCTTTCTTTGGCTAGGTCTTTGGGTAATTTTTATTTTTAAATTCCATTAATTTTTTTTAGCTAAATTGTAGATTATAAACTGTAAGCAGTTAACTATTAATCCTCCCAGGGCTCTTTTTTTAACAATAAGGTCGGTCTAAGATAAAAAGGGTGCGTAGACGTTTGATTCTTTGTGCTACTTTTTAAATTCATGCCTTTTTTAGTTTTATTTTTTCGATGTTATGGACACACATTTGAGCCCATCTTACCGTGCGTTGGCCTACCCTGCACCTAAGGCTTCGCCAAAAAAAGTTCAAAAGCGCGAATTTAAACGAAATGGCACAGAAAGTTGCGAATGCCCCTATCCCTTTCACCTTAATTTTTGACGTCTTTGTCATTTTCAATGCAACGTCACGGTTTTTTTTTGAAAATACAAAACTGATGCCACTTACAAAAAAGACCGGCAAGTTCTTAATCCTTGCAATTTTTCGGACTAGATCGTCCGAAAACTACTGGCCAAAAAATTAAAATCTAGGGCTAAAAAAGTGTCATATCTTGTGACCTTATGTCGTGCATTTTTTCGCACAGTCATTAGTAGAATGCCACAAATTTCAAAAGGTTAGTCAGTATTTGGCCTAATTTTGACCTTTTCTTTTCTCTAACTGGTGTCCAAAAAGTTCCCGACGGATTTTCGAAGCCTCATCTCTCACCTATGTTGGGATCATATCTTTTTTCTTCTAATACTGAAATTTGAAATTTTATTTAAAATTTTATCATTTAAAGTGATGAAAATGCTTGTAAACTTTTCAAAATGACCTCACAAGTGTTTGGTGCTAAATGGTGACTTATCTAAAATAATCAAGCTGAGTTTAATATGCTATTTAAAAGAAGAGAGGCAGGGCTACAAAATAGTATTAGAAGAAAAAAGATACGATCCCAACATACATGAAAGATGAGGTTTCGAAAATCCGTCGGGAACTTTTTGGACACCAGTTAAATGTCAAATTTTAAAATTTAAACCAACCAAAACACATCAAAATTGAGCACCACATCCCCGCATCAGAAGCTATTTTAATAGAAAAAAGGCAAATATTTTTAGCTCAAGGTTGGGCACATCAAAGTTGGGCACATAACTTCAGCTGTTGATACTAAAATAATCTTGAAATTACTTTGCATTGCCATTTTAAAAACAATGTGACTGTCATACTCAAACCTTATCTCTGACACATGCATTGTTGTCGCAAATGCATCTTACAAAATTAAAAAATATACACCTTTTTTATAGCAAATCTTTTAAAACATGTTTTTGCACACACAATACTCCCACAAACGAAGTCATAACAAAACTACAATTTAAAGCTTTTAAAACAAAAATATTCTCAGCTATTAAAGGCTCAACATTATTTTGATGAATTTGCTAGATAGTTAGTTAGTTATTATGAGCATAAAACTAGATTTTTCGAAACTAATTAAAAGGGAAATTCGACTAAGAAGCAAATAGTCCGCTATGATAAATTGTTATTATTATAATAATATATTTTAAATTGAAAAAAGCTTCGATTATTATCAAGTAAATACAGCGTCACAACAAAAGTAAATAAAAATTTGCAGTTTACTGTAAAACAAAGGGATTAAAATGGACTCTCGATATCAGACCAGCCAAGAAAGTTCGTTTCCGCACAAGGCCCCCTTTTTACCTCAATTTTCGAGGCCTTTTGACGAACCTGTTTCGTCAGTAGGGTTGTTATACAGTTAACTCGATTTTTTAAACTTTTTTGACTTTATTTCTTGATTTTATGATATCTTTTCCCAAAATTTTGAGTTTCATACCACACGATTGAAAGCTTAGAATGTTAGCTACAGAATGGTACATAAATTTCTTGGTTTGGTTCACAAAAATTTATATATTTTATTGAAAATACGTTCGAATCTTTTCGAGTTTTTTCGAGTTCTAGGACTCGAAAAGTTTTTGTGAACAAAACCAAGAAATTTATATACAATTGTGTAGCTAGCATTCTCAGCTTTCAATCGTGGGGTATAAAGCTCAAAATTTTGGGGAAAAAATATCATAAAAACAATGTATAAGGTAAAAAAAAATTTAAAAATCGAGTTAACTGTGTAACAACCATATTCGTCACTATAATCGCAAAAACCGTTGCGATTACTATTCTACTAATTAGTTTTTAAAATGTTCAAACTTCTGCCACTAAAGTCCGGGTGGCCTTATACCAGGAGTCTTAGTGGCAAAAAGTTATATATTTTTAAAAAAATCGGTAGAATTAACAATCGCTATGATTTTTGGAACGAGACTGACAAATTAGGTCCACCAAAATACCTCAAAAATTAAGGTAAAAAAGTGTCGGATCTTAGGCGGGAACAGAATTTTTAGGGTGTCTTTATATCGAGAGTGGACTGTATTGAAAAATCTGGTTTCTTTCCGAGACTCTAATTTTTAAAATATACTTTTCAAAAATTGCATAAATGAATAATTTTAGCGGATCGATTAGCCAGAGATGTCCTATCAGTCAGTGCCGAGCAATTAACACAAGACAAAAGAGCCGACCACGAAGAATATGGTGTAAAAAAATCAGTAAAGCGAGTTCCAAAATTCACACACACAAAACACACTGGAAAAGAGAAATAAAGTCATGGCCTTGAAATTTCCAAATCTCGCAGTCCAAAAGTTTTTAATCCTACTTCATGCGAATAAATTATTTTTTCGGAAATTAATTTTCATGTGATCTTAAAAGTGGCCCAAACTGCAAGATATGACAAATATTACGCCGTCCTAAAGCAGAGGATTTGATTTTTTTTAAATGTTCAGCTCATTGTGCTCTACTTACTATCACTCACACGAGAACCTCGCGAGCTCCTCGCGAGTAGTTTAGAAGAGATTGACCATATTAGATAGCCAATATGCATTTTTCAATCAAATTTGTTGAGATCTCAAAACCGTAGCCATAAAATTTTGGATAAAAAGGCTAGTAAAGGCATCTAGTAAGACTAAAATAAAAAATCGAAAAAGCCATGGTCCCTCTGTGGTTTTTTAATACTTTGCTAGACTTTTTATTCCAACTTCTTTGGTATGGTCCCGAGATTTCAACGAATTTCATCGAAAGTTGAAAATTGATTATTCAATATGATCAAAAACTCTTTTGGTCAATCTTCTTTTAGTGTGGTACAGTCGAAAAGACCCCCAATTTAGTGACCACTCCAGTTAGCTCAACCAACTCCAAGTCAGCCACCCCCTGAAACTGATTTTTTCGGAATCATATAACATGTAACGGAATTCCCCAAAAATTGACCCCCGATTTACTGTAAGGAAGATGGTTGGGCGCCCTCCCAGGAATTAGAAATGAAAAACAAAATGGAGGATTAATTGGCATCATTAGCTCAGTGGCAGTGTAGCGGAAGCCGGTGAAAGTTGTTGTGGGTTCGACTCTCACTCCGGGTGTTACATTTTTCTTTGACTTTTACTTTACTGAAAACTCAATATAGTGGCCCCTATGCGCAGTTCCTAAGAGGGTTCGAGGTTCGACTGTATGTATATTAACCGGGATTTTGCTCCGGTTTTTAAGTTGATTGTTGTGACAGTATATTAAGTGCGCCGCCCCCTAAGTGCACCCCCCTCTAGTGCACATTTATTTGATTCCAAATTGAGCTACTACGAAATGTTTTTCAGCCCTTGTGTAACGAACCAATGCAATTAATTTTTTAGTTCACCAACAGCATCAACGTAGTAGGTAACGAATTTGGGCACGTTTTCAGATTGGAAAAGGACGAAATTACAGTTGTAGCGTTTTTTGCAGTAGAGGGGGGTGCACTTAGGTGGGTGCACTTGGGCGGGGAGGCGGTGTGCACTTGGGCTTTCACGGATTGTTGTTAAGCCAGGGATTTGATCTGTCCTTATTTTAGGAACTCCAAATCATATTTATTTTTAAGATTTTACGTCAAAATTCTTATTTTTTGGCACAAAAATGACAATAAGCACTGGATAAAATAGCATATTTCGCCAAAAAATACCCTAAATGTACTTATTTTGAGCAAATGTCCTTATTTTTAAAATTTTGAGATCTCATCCCTGTGTTAAGCTGATTGAAAACTCTGCTCAACTTAAGATTAATATACACAAAGATACACAGATTTTACAGCTTTCAACTTTAGAAAAATAACAAACACCATTGTCTAAAATAAAATGCATAAAAGAAAATCTTTCATGTTAACCATCTACAGTTTTTCACACGCAAATCAACTGACAAAGGAGGGACCCTGACTGTGACCTGGGGAATTTCCGTTGACTTTTTATGCGCGTGTTCTTGAATGTGCCCAAATCCCGTGTGAATTTGGCTCCCCACCTCTGAAAGACAACAAAAATATTTCAAGTGACTCATGGTTTAGTTAAGAAAAACCATGATAAGGGTATTGAGGTGTTTTTAGAACTTTGACTTTAGAACTTGACCCTTGTACCACTTTTTGTGGACCTTCAGAGCTGGGGAGCCAAATTTGTCAGGAACTTGGGCACACTCTGCAGCAATATGAAGAAAAAATTTCATCGAAGTTCCCCCAGGTCACAGTCAGGGTCCCTCCCTTGTGAAAAACTAATATTTAAGTTATACAATTCTTTGGCTTTTTTTAACAAAATTTTCAGCAAAAAAACTGTGCGATTCTCATTTTTTTGTAAAAAGTTTAGTAATCAAATGTGCAAAACTTAAGGGAAAATAGTTTTAATAAATTTTAAACCAAAAAATTGTTAAATTGTATATAGCAAAAGTACTTCGTTTTATTTTTTCAAAATATAATAAAATTTAAAGCTGCTTAATCCAAAGACACGAATAAATAAGAAATGCGAGAAAAAATCAGCATTTTCGCGCTGGTGTACAAACAAAAAAAGAAGTGGGAAAATTTTTACCGGCTGCCTATGAAAATGAAATGAGGGTGGCCAGTGCGAAATGCGGAAAATTGTAGTAGCCAGACCAAAATTTATCTTTGTGCGCATATTATTATAGTGTCCGAAAAAAATAAACGACGAAGAGCACACAAAAAAGGAAAGAAAAGAATATAGAAGAAAGAAATAGTGAAATGAAAAAAAAACTATTATTCACATTTTTTCTCTTGACAAAATAGTAATGAAATCGATGAGAATAATAAAACCATTTGCTTTGAACAGTAATTAATTTTTCGAAAAGTTATTAAATTTAATTGTCGAAAATCGTGAAATACTCGAAGAATAAATCAAAGATCTTCTCAAAAATTATAGTTAACTATCTAGAGTTAACTATCTATAGAGTTAACTAGTTAACTATCGAGAGCTAACTATCTATAGAGTTAACTATCTAGAGTTAACTATCTATAGAGTTAACTAGTTAACTAACTAGAGTTAACTATCTATAGAGTTAACTAGTTAACTATCTAGAGTTAACTATCTATAGAGTTAACTATCTAGAGTTAACTATCTATAGAGTTAACTAGTTAACTAACTAGAGTTAACTATCTATAGAGTTAACTAGTTAACTATCTAGAGTTAACTATCTATAGAGTTATCTAGTTAACTATCTAGAGTTAACTATCTATAGAGTTAACGAGTTAACTAACTAGAGTTAACTATCTACAGATATCAATCTAATCAAAATTTGAAGTATTTTGTTCAAAAGAAGCAATTATCATAAACTGTCAAACAGTTGGCTTACAATTTTTTTATTTCAACTGATTTCTTTTATGGAATTATATATTATAATTCTATCTACTATAAGTGTATTAATGTTAAATTTATTAGTGTATTTAGTGTATTTTTAGTGAGTTTATTAGTGTATTTAGCATTATCGCTTTTTTTACTGTTTCGATCTTTGTAATAACTGAAATCATTTGATTTAGCATCCATAACTGTTGAAATTTTTATCTTAAATTCCAAAGATAATATTTAGGCCACTGCCTGTATTTGACGATGATCTGGGTTAGCAAACATAGATCTTTTTTGTTAAAAGTCATATATCGGTAGTAACTTTTGAAATTTTACTCTTGGTTCAGAGAGCTACGATATAAAGCAGAACTTATATAACTATTATCAGCGACTTAGTGTGGCGATTTTGCTGACTCATTGCACGGTCAGAGTGGTGACTGTCGAGAAATTTAAGGGACGTAACTTGAGGGGGTTATTGAGACTCGACTCTACTTAGGCTTAGGCTTTACAAAAGGCTTAGGCTTTACAAAAGAAATGATTATTTTAAAAAATTGTGCATTTTTGAAATTTTAATAAAATTTTTACATAAAGTCGGACTTTCCAATTTCGGTAACATTATACTCTGCTGTAGCACACCGTGCCACCGCCAGCGGCACCAACAAAAAATAATTCGATGGCAGTCTTGTTTGTGAGGTGCAAAGACTGGTAGTGGCGACTCAAACGCCATCTACCGTATTTCCTGTAATTTGTTTCCCGGGGGAGTAATTTTTCAGCTCTCTTCTAGAGGGGGGGGGGTGTTAATTTTCCAACAATACAGCGCCCATGGCTCTACGAAAATTTTTTACATTTTGGTATTAGGGAAACTACATTTAGTCAAATTTTCAGACATGTAGCTTTTGCCTTTCCGGCACAGGACTAGCTTGTTTTTAATCTCTCGTACACCCTTTGAATCAGGCTCTTCCTACTTAGGGCTTGCACTTAACTATCCGACTGAGCTATGGACATCACTGCGAGTAATTTTTTGATCCTCCACTAGAGGGGGGAGTAATTAGAGGGAGGAGAGAAATTACAGTAAATACGGTATATCTATTCTCTGTAGTAATTTTTTAGTTAACCAAGTGAAATTAAGTAAAAATATATTCTGTCAAAGTAAAATGAAAAAACCAAAAAGATTATGATGGTTACTGTTTATACAAGAAAATGTATGACTGGCTCGCATATTTACATCGATCAAATATTTCACAATGACACATTGTCAAGAGTAAAGAAAATTGTCTAAAATTCATCCAATTTAAAATTTAAATCAGCAAGGCAAAGACGCCTAAAAATTTTTCAGTTTTCTTCAATATAATAGGCAAATAGCTTTTTACCCAACAATAAAAGCATTGAATAGAAAAGGAAAAAATTTAATTCCCTTAAAATATATTCTTCGTCTTTTGTCCATTTGTGTCTTAGCGGCTGAATCATTCTATCTAAATTCTTTGGCGCTTTTTTCTTTCAAATGTAAAATTTTGAAAATTTTATTTCCGGATTTTCTGCGCCTTAATTTTTTTAGTAATAATGAATGGAAAAAAAAGTAGGTAGGTAGATATATTTTTCCGGTCTCTACTCTTCATAAGACTTTTGACAACTATGAATTAACTATAGGCTGCTAACTATTAGTTGACTGTAAGAAAAGAATTGGTTAACTATATTATTTAAAATAGTATTGGAGACTAGAAAATCGAGACGAGAAAGTTATGGCCGAGCGAGAAATGCATTATTTTCAAGTCGAGAAACCGAAAAATTTTTAGTCCTTGAAATATATTAAGCAAAATCAGAGTTGTATCATTCATCTAAAACTAGTTATCCGCAGAAAGTCAAGGCAAAAATGTTATTACCGACAAAATGAATCATTTCGATCTAAAAAATCTTAGAAAGAGTTCAAAAAAGTTGAGAAACACCAAATAAAAAACAAGAATAGGTGGACTCAGAAAGTTCCCTAAAAAGTGGCCTTGGGTGCAAAATGGGGAGAAAACCAATCCAATATAATTCATATACAACAAGGAGGAATAGCGAAATCGCCCACAAAATTTCAATCCTACTCAAGCCTCAACCCATTTTTTAATTCAATTCCCAGCCTCTCTCATATTGCCCACATTAAAATGGGCGAAAATCAAAAAAGTGAATGAAGGACGTTTTTTCGAAACCACTTTTTCTTTTGAACAAGCCTATAAATAATATTGAGGTTTTATTAGATCACCTATCTAAAAATTTTTACGGCTAAATCTTGGTGAACAAGCAATCGAATTTTTTAGCTTAAATTTTGCAATTTTTTGCCAGTTGACTTTGATTGGTGTAGTTCAAATAATCGCAAGAATTTTGATTTTAAAAAATTTCGTCTAATTTGTTTGAACTGGAGTTCTAATTCTATATCGCGAGCACATTTAAAGACGCAGTTAAAATCTATTTCGTCTTTTTTTATTTATTTTTTGCATTATGTTATTATATGGGAACTACTGTCAAATGTGGACCCCAAAATTCTACCTTTTTTATTTGTCTTAAATTACTGAAAGCACTGCAAAATACAAAAAGTTTAGACAAAATTGTTTATTTATTCATCAAATATATCATAATCCCATTCACAGTGGAAAACTTGGCGCACATTAATTTCGCCATTAACAGATACAAATACCTCAGAAAAGACAAATTCATCATCCGACTTTGAGTCAAGAAATCGAAAGAGAGTACGTAAATTGAGTCTTTTGAGACCTTCCATCCTATAAATGAAGACCAACTACAAATGCAATTCTGTCTAAACTATTTGTATTTAGCAGTGCTTTCAGTAATTTAAGACAAATAAAAAAGGTAGAATTTTGGGGTCCACATTCGACAGTAGTTCCCATATAATAACATAATGAAAAAAATAAATTTAAAAAGATAAAAGTTAAAAAAAATATTATATGCGTGTCTTAAATCATATTTTCTTAGAATGAACTAGTTGTTAAAAATTAATAAATATGCTTTTAAAAAGCTTGTCAAAAACGTGCTCGCCATAAAAAAAGAACCGACCCTATGTGACAATCAGGGTATTTTTTGCCTTGATCACCTTGTGGATTTTTATTGTGATTTTTTAGGCATAGGCAAGAATAGGCCAGAGTATGTTAGGAAGAATATCTTAGACTCATGTTTAATTCCATCCTAACATACTCCGGCCTACCCTTGCTTATGACTAAGCCTAAAAAGTCCAAAAAACAACAGGGGAATCAAGGAAAAAACCATCTGATTGTCACACAGGGCCAAAAAACTTTAATCAAATAAAACCGTGAAGGTTGTTTGAAGAAATTTCAAAATATAACATACCGTAAGTTTCCTCTAATAAGCCGACATGCCCATGAGCTCTACCGATTCCACTTTTCAGATTTTGGATTTTCGTCCATAAATCTCGAGATCGACTAAAAATTTTTCTGATTTTTGGAGGTTTAAAAAATAAGCCGACATGTCGACTTATTAGAGGAAATACGGTAATATTATTTAATATATATTATTTAAATCTTTTTTTAAATTTGAACTACCGATGGGTCATTAGTCAGGAGAAAAGAAACGTAGAACTAGGCAGATTTAAAAATTTGTTTAATAAATCTGAAAAGTGTCACCTTTTTTCTTTTAGTCGAAGAAGTAAATATGTAGGCATTTTTTTTCAAAGTGATAATACAATAAGTATCATTTGTTGCAACATCTTTGCAAAATATAGCGCAAAAAGTTAAATGTATAAATTAAATTATTTTTCCGACTTGCTTCGTACTTCAGCGTTTTTGTGCCATATTTTGCAAGTATGTCACAACAAATGATACGTTGTTAGAAACTAGAATCTAAGGGCTATCTGATGGTGTTATCACTTTGAAAAAAACTGTTTACATATCTAGCACTATTCAACTTTTCTCTCTAACACTCAAAAAAGTGGCACTTTTTAGCCAAAGAGTCACACATTTAATCCTCTGCCAAACTTTTTTTTAACATATGAAAAATAAATTATTCTTTTAAATAAATCAGTATCAAACGTTCATAAAAATAAGTAACATCAATATATCCAAAAAAACTTTTAAGAGCTTAGCTTCAAACACAAACAGATTAAAAAAAAATCTCTTTGACGTTTTAGCAATTAGAAAAGACATTTTGTGAGCTCTTCCGGAAAATTTTTAGAAATTAAAGCTTTTCAGAGAATATTTAATTTGTTAGTTTCAATTTTGAATGAAGTCATTAAAAGCCTTGTCTAAGGGACAGAAATATAAAAATAAATAAAAATGTAATAAAAATTGCTACATTGACAAAAATCTTGCTTTTCGAAAAAACAATTTTGCTATTGACTGAAAAACCATCGTGAAAAAATGAACAGAGCAAAAGAACAGATAAATTATAAACACAATCATATTCAATTTCAAAAACTTGTTGTCCATTTCGGAAAAGCCTTTTTCTTTTCAAACGCCTCTGCAGCACCAGCGGCCGCTTGGAAAAAAAGGGGGAGAATAGCCGTGCACAGATACTATTTTTACTAACAGGTTTCCCACAAAACATTTTTTCACACTCCCTTCGTACAAATCCCACAAAATAAATTCAGAATAACAGATTTTATTTTGACTGGCTACTGAATGAAGTTAAAGTACACAAAATTTGATGTGAAAAAGTTGCAGCTTAAATTATGGATGTAAGCAATTTTTTTCAAATATGATTTTTTCATTTATTATAAACAAATCAACCAACTGTAGTTAAGTTTTAGACAAGACAAACTATTTACAGTTAACTCTATGCAGTGAAATTAGTATACTATTATAAGTTAACTTCTCACAGTTGACTAGCAATAACTAAATTCGGCGTTAGTATAGAATACCCCCTTCCCCCAAAAATCAGACCTTCTAAAAATCGTTAAAACTACCCTTTGGAACAACAAGTTTAGGCTTAGCCCTTAGGCTTAGGGGTAGACCAGCGTATGGAAGTTGTGACTAATAAGTGTTATACGCACTTTTTCTGGGGTCTGGAACATATATTTGGGTGCTCTTTACTTAAGTTTTAGACAAGACAAACTATTTACAGTTAACTCTATGCAGTGAAATTAGTATACTATTATAAGTTAACTTCTCACAGTTGACTAGCAATAACTGTGTTATAGACTACTTATAGAAGTTATAGACTTAATGCTCGACTAATGCTTTTGCCATGACTTGAAAATTTTAATTTTCAAGATAACAACACTATATTTTTTTTCGTCTTTCATGTGCGAGCGATAAAAAATTAAAAAACATTGCTTTTAACAGAACCATGGATTTAAAGATTATAAATTATGGATTAATTGCAAAAAGACAGAAGGATGCTAAAAATATGATTTGCAATTATTCAAAGCACTTATTTATCGCTTAAATCAGAATATTCTAATCTTGGAAAAAGTGTGACACAGTCATGCATTTTTCTAAAGCTCAATGCAAAACTCAAAATAGACGTCAAATAGGTTTTTGTAAGATGATTATCACTATATTGCGGGCTTGATCAACTACTATTACCACTAACAAGGGACCTGTCAACTCACTCACGGCATTTCTGAAAGTTTTTTCGTGTAGCCCATAGTCGATTTACTTAGTGTAGCCGGTAGGGATTTTTCGGACGGAAAGAAAAATTTAAGTAAATCGACTATGGGCTACACGATAAAACTTTCAGAAATGCCGTGAGTGAGTTGACAGTTCGCGCGGGTCCCTTGTAAGATTGATTTATGGGTTTATGGTAGAGTCGAGTCTCGGTATAATATACACGCCTCAAGTTCGTTCCAGTCTAGGTCCGACTCTTTTTTGTTCTATTTTTGAAGTTTTTTTGTCAGTTCTAATTCTTCAGTCTGGTGTTAAAATCGTAAGGATTCCGATTTCACCTGTCTTTTTAAAGGACCATACTTGTTGATGACAATGAGAATTTGGCAAATTGAAATACGCGCGCGACACTTCTCTTTCGTCCAGCACTGTTCTCTTTTGAGTTATTTCAAACGACTCAAAAGAGTACAGTGAAAGACAAAAGAGAAGTGTCGCGCGTGCATTTAAATTTGCCAAATTCTCATCGTCATCAACAAGTATGGTCCTTTAAAGGGGGATGGTGAAAGCTGTTGAGGAGAAAAAGCTCAAAACATGCTTGCGGAGAGGAATAAGGACTGTTTTTTGAAACAGTTAACAAAACTACTCAGTCCTGCAACCCAATGTTGCAATGTCAGAAAAACATGTGCAGAATTGAAAATTGGATTAGCAACCTAACTAATGTCAACTGTTCACAGTCAACCATTTACAGTTGTTTTAAAAAAATTTCAGAAATATAACATTTCTCCTAATAAAAATGACTGTTAGTGATTATTTTAAAAGCTCAATACACACTTTCACATTTCAATAAGTTTAGTTTAGACTTCATCCCTTAGTTTTTTGAAGTATTATTCGAGATGGAGAGAGGAATTAATTATGTTAGATTTGAAAAGCAGGAAGTTTTATTTAATTGCGTTTGCCAAAATCTAATCTTTAAGAAATAAAGTTAATTTTGGATTTGGAAAATTATTATTGTTAAAAAATATTTTTTGGTACGAAAATATCAATTTGTGGTCAATTCAATTTTCGATAAAAAGCCGTTTTGTGCTTTTTGTCACTCGACGAATTAGGCTTAAAAATTAAAATGTCCGATTTTTTAAAAACTTATTAGCACTGAATTCCCAGTATAAATATATTTTAATTTTCATATTGACAATTTTCATATTGTCAAAAACACATTTCCTATACCAAAACAAAAAAACTAAAATGTTTTAAGAAAAAAAGCTTTTAGCTCTTAAAATAAAACATGTAAAACTTTTGAAAGAACACTTTTGTTTTCCAAGATTTCATCCACTTTCGCCTATATTGACGTGTTCGTTCGTTTTCAAAAAATCGTAAAATCATTGGGAATTGATGATTTGTCTCTTGGTCGTCCGTTCTATTATTTCTATTTCTTCCTGCTTGCAAGCCCAAGTTGTTAAACAAGAAATAATATTGAATGGAAGAGAGGTGTAAGAATTTGGTTTTTTTTTCAAAAGTTTGCGTTGAATTTTTTCTTCCCACTCTTAAATAAAAGAAAAACAGTTGTCCACCCTTGTTCATTTTCAAGTCTTTTTTGCCTCAGGGATGCAGGGTATGTCCAATTATATCTGCAACTAGTTGTTATTTAAACAGGTGTTTCCAGTTGTGCAAAAAAGTTTTTCCTGCTAAAGGCGATTTTAAATCTAATTTTGTTCAAACTTTTCAAATTTTTTTCTTATGCAGTAGGATTCCTTTACCAAGCAAAAAAACTACTCTAAGAAAGTGAAGTTAATGTGAGTTTCTTAAACAGGTCTCAAAAAGTATGGTTGAAAAGCAGGTGCAGTAGGTGCTTTCAATAATTTTTTTTTAAATTATATAAAATGCTTTCAAATGCGTCAAACTAATTAAGAGTTTTCGGCAAAAACATCAGGCTTGTTTTTCAACCTATTCATTCACTATTTATTTACAGCAGAAAAATTCATACTGCTGTATTGACTTTTTGAAATATGATTAAGTTTTTTTTGAAAAAGTGTGAGAACTATAATAAAAACAAGAGTACATGGTGGCGCGAATTTTGTGTTTATTTTGAAATCGCTCAAAACGAAACTTTTTGTTGACTTATTGTTGCGATATTTTTTTGTTTAATAGCTCCTGAGTGGTGTTTGATAAGCCTCTAGGGGGCCTACTATTAGAAGGGGGCCTTGTATTTTTCGATATAAGGATATATTCGAAATATTCCAATATAAGGCCCTCTAGCGGGGCCTTATATTGGAGGGTGGCCAACAAAAAGTTTCGTTTACATTAATTTTAAAATTAACATAGAATTTGCGCCACCCTGTAATTCATTAAAAATTGTTCACTTGTTTTTGCCTTACACTACGTGTCCAATGACGCGGAAAAGTGTGACTGCGACTTTTGCCGCGTCATTGGACACGTAGTGTTAAGCTGTTTTGATTTTGATTTTTTATTTAAAAAAGTATAATACTTCCATTTTTGATGTTTTTCATAATTATTGGATCACAGGTGAACAATTAATAAACAAACTGTTTGTAGTTATGTGTTAGTTAACTGTAGATAGTCATTTGTGTACAGTTAATTGACTGCATTCAACTAGCTGTCAATCGATTTTCGATACAGTAACCCCCACCTCAAGTTCGTCCCTGATCTGGGCCCGAAACTTTTTAAGGTCGATTTTCGAAAACTTTTTCTAGTTTTTTTTCTACAGTTTGGTCATACATATAGCAAGGATTCCAATTTTACCTGTAGTTTTGCAATAACTGAAAAAATTACTATTTATATGCAGTAAATATGCAGGTCCTCTAATTTTAAAAAGGATGCCACTTTATGGAGGTTTTATTTTTAAATAGCAAAATTTTTAGTTATTAAAAAACAGCCGGCAAAATCAGAATCATTGCAATTTTTGAGACCAGACTGTCAAAACAAAAGTAGCAAAATCCTGACAAGACCGGACTGTGAGATCGGTAGCTTCTGGTACCTAGCTGGGGTAATAGCCCTACACAAACTTAAAAAAAATCTTCAAACGCCCAATTTGTGTTCCCTACACTCTTCACCCAATTTCTTTCGGTCACTCATAAGCAAGCCCCTTTCAAAAACCATTCAAATCTACGCTCTGGCAAATCTCTATCTTGGCAAACAAATACACATATAACCCAAGCACCCAAAATTGCAATAAAAAGGCAGAGTTTAATGTTTAAGAAAGATTATAGCACAAGTAAAAAGAAAAAAGACCAAAGTAAAAGGGCACAAAAAATATGGGAACGCTGCATAAGAAGATGTGGTTTTAGAGATAGCAGAGATACAGAAAATGGCCAGTAAAATCTGCCCTCTGCATATGCATTTTATTTCAACCAAAATATACAAATGGGTTGAAGAGAAGAAGGGAAAAAAGATGATGCCTGGGTCACCAAAATGAACGGAGTGTAAATTGCTTGGAGAGTACTGTAGACACTTTAGTCTTTTTTGCAGAGGAAAATTTCTCTTATCTGTATGTGTCTCTTTTTGATGAAAAATGGACAATTTATTTAGGTTGGAACTGGACAGCATGAAATGTTCTAGGAAAAGTATTTTTAGTCTAAGAAACTTTTGTGTCGTGAGTCAATCACACTGGACAAAAGTGTTGGATTGACGTACGACTCGCTACAAGTACGACTTGCTACAGTGACTCGCTATAACTTTTTAGCACCACTATTTTTTCATCTAAAATTCAACAAAAATCACGTTTCATCAAAATATCTTTATTTTCAAATGCAAAAAAATATAACACCTAAGGTTAACACAAAATGATCTTTCAATATTCAACGGTGCAACACAATGTAGCAGGATCTTCTAAATGATTCTCTTCCGTCAGAACTACGACCGCCGGATCCTCTTCATCGTTGTCCTCATAGATCACCTCTCTAAAAAATATTAATATCGATAATAATGTTTTTAAAAGTTAACCTGTATTCTGCAAAGTTAATCCCCATAAGACGTCCAATTCTTGAAAGATAACGATCCATTTCTCTAATGTAGCGCCCTTTGCGAGATATGCCTTCATCGGTTGACAAAAAATATAGAAGATTTTTTTGAAAATAAAACTTGTAATAAGCATAAATGCAGTACATACCGTCGAAATTACCTGCAGTTCTAAAATGCGTCCACTTATTTCGGTGTGATCGATTCCTTGTCGTCTTGGGGGCTATCTACCTTCAAAAACATTCATTGAGTACAGTTTTTCGGTATGAGTTAGCTACAAATAAATCCCAAAATAATTAGTTACTTACTCTTTCTATTTGAAATTTCACCTGTCTTAAATCTTAAATAGACTCTTATAATAAAAGCTTTAAAAAATATGGAAAAAAGTACATGGTTTTGGTAATTACTAAAACTCATGAACAGTCCTAGCATCAGTGCGTTCATTAGCAGATGCGGCCGTTTCTTTGGATCCCGATGCCAGCTCTGCTTGCATGCTTCTACAAGCGTTTACACCCGCCACCTATATTTTTAACATAGAAAACATAAATTTGTAATGAAATATTGAACCGTGTTTGCATTTTTCTGGACATATCTGTGATCGTAGTCAGCAGGATCGTCAATCCACTCCATTTTAGTAAGATTAAACTTAACCGAAGGAACTTTTCGTTTGTCTTTAGTGAATTGCTTTGCTGATCGGCACCCAGAGCAGTTAAGATAAACTAGCTCACTCCCATTCTTTTCCACCACTCTTCCCGCTTTGGTTCACACGAAGCAATCTTTCCGGTCTTCAGAGAAAGTAATCGGCGCTGTTTTTTTCCAATCCTTTGCGAATGAGTGAGTATAACGTTAGTCATCGTATACCTGAAAACAAAAGTGATTGTCAAATGAAAACAGTAAAAGCTCCACAAACACTAAGTACACAACAGTCAAAAGGAAAGAAAAATATGCAAGCTGAAACTTTTTAACTAAAAGTTGTAGCAAGTCGTACTTTTAGCGAGTCGTTGCAGCGAGTCATTTGTTATAGCGAGTCGTTGCTATACCAAAGTGTTGCCCCGCGGGGCACTCAAAAATCATAAGTAAATTTTTTCCCATGTGCTGCGGGAGTGTAAAGTAGGGCTCTCATTTCAAAATAAAGTACATTTTGATCATTTTTCGTCCAAAATTGAAATTTTGTCTAGTGCTTGCTGAGTTTGAGCAACAAACATAAAGATTTTAACGTAAAATCTTTAAAATTCCAAAGATTTAAGGTCCAGAAAAATTGAAGTGAGCTATTTAACTTTCTTGGTTTTTCTGGTTGAACTTTTTATATTTGAAAGTCTTGTTCTCGGTTCTCACTCGATTCTCTGACTTCAAATACTACTGAAAGCTATATTTACCAAAGCGCCTGTAGTTAATTGTAACACCGTATACAAAAAGCATGAAATTGAGTCGCGCGATATTTTCGATAATTTTTAATGAAATTAGGTTGTTTCACCCGAATTTCGTTGAAAATTATTCGGCAAATTATCGAAAATGTCTTGCTGCTGAAATTGATACCTTTCGCCTATTTTCTTAAATCTCCAACCTTTTTGTCTTAAATTCCCCACTCAATTTTTAAAATTGAATTTTCTCTTTAACATAATATTTTTTAACATTTATACCATCCTGAAGCCCTGGATCTTGCCTTTCTAGTGAGCTATAACACTTAACTGTATAATTTCAAAAATGACAAGATTTACGAAATAGAAGAAAGTAAGTTTTTCGTTCAGGTCCCTCCATGGGGTTACATGATGGTGTAAAAATTTTAAAAAAAGTTATGTTAAAAACAGTAGAAAATTCAATTTTAAAATTAAGCGGGCTATCTAAGACAAAAAGGCTGTAGATTTACAGTAAAAAAGCGGGTGTTTTCATACCCATCCATACAAAAACTACTTAAGCTTTTAATAAAAAGTAGACAAATTATTAGGCTTAAAAAATTGACGGCAGGGAATTCATCAGAGAAAATTGCCTACTGTTTTGATTGCTGTCTGACTGGGTTGACCACTACTTTTCTTTGTTATCAGCCAATAAAATCTATATGAGGTTCAGTTTATTTGGGATATGAACGCACAGGGGTTTTAGATTGATCAAAAAATGCTGCACAATCTAAGAAAGAAGTTATGAAGTGGACCACAGCTCAAAGGTCATTGTATTTGCAAGGTAGTAGGAGGAAGTAGGAATTGCAGTCAAATAAAATCGTACAGTAGTCGCAGTTCTGTAAATCATGGGTTTAAATTGGAAGAATGTTTAAAAGTAAAATGTAAAAATGTTTCTACACATGACACATAAAATGACACTGATTTCAAATTCCACTCGAGACAACAAACATTTGAATTTTGAAAAAATTCGAAAAATTCAATATTTGAATGGTTGTTGTCTCAAGTGGAATTTTAAATTCGATTTGTTGGTTTGGAATTCCAAGAGTAGTTTTTTTAGCACATCTACCATTCTGAACACGAATGAAATTGTAATTGATCATAAAATAACCCCATAGGCTATTTTGGAAAAAGACACGGTATTTATAATAAATTATTTACAATTTATTATGAGTAATTTTTCAAATTATGAGCAGTTATATCAAAACACCTTAAACAACACCAGTTATTTTCAATTAAAAAACCATGTATACAAATGAATGACTTACTTGAACGAAAAAACTTAAGGCTTGTTTGAGTGGTCATTATTAGCAAAAAGCTGCAAAATACATTTAAGTCTATTTTAATGAGAATCTAAGAATTTTGATTGGAAAGAATGCTGATTAATTTGAATTCCACAAATAATGTGTGCTCACATTAATAACCAAGAATACAAAAAAGTTTTGGAGCTGGACTTGTCATAAAACTGAAAACATCTTTTGAATAAAATGATACTTGATCGCCGTAAAAGCTCTGATAATAGAGCTTCCCAAAAATGGCAAAATGTACCTAAAATATTTTTTACATATCGTTTTAGAGCCATATTTTGTTGACAGCCCCAAACTTGTGCGTACCGTATTTTCTCTAATCTTATATAGTATTTGGCATGTGTGGGTGGGTAACGCTTTTTTACTTCGAAGGCCAGAACGGGTCGTAGATAGCGAAATCACTTTTGTCGCTAATACCATTGTGTTCCCCAGAATGTCAGCTTTCGTTTTAAAAAAAGAACAGGCGAAAAAAATGAGTTCTAATAGGGGATATACCTATTTTTATGAATGAAGTCATAGCCCCTCATTGAAATTTCGAAATACTGTAGAGGCGCCGATAGGCTCCTGTGGTCCCTTGTGTATATTATATTTGGATCCCCTGAAAATCTTGAAATTGTCAATCGAAAATGGTTTTAACTCTGAATTCCTAGTCAAAAACAGGGGGGGGGGTGTTTTCTATTAGAGACGGGGCTTCTATTAGAGAAAAGGCGGTAATCAAAAGCAAAATTACTAACTACAATATCCGAATTGTAAGTTTTTTCAAGAAATGTCTTAGAGGTATTACAAAAACATTCGAAAAAAATTGAAGTATTGTCCACGGCAATTTTATTTTTAGTGAATTTTTTAAGGAAATTTTACAATTTTAGAACTATCAACCCGACTTTAACCTTAAATTTTGCACAAGTTTTGTTTACTTTTCAGCTAAATGTGGCTCTTAAACGACATTTTAAGAGTTTCATTTAGGTAGTTTTTCTCACTGTTGGAGAGGTCTATTATTAGTATTAGGTAAAATGCCCTAAAAGCAGGGCTCGGATCTCAAAAATTTTGAAATAAGGACATTTTTGGGCATTTTGGCGAAGCTGTTTTATCCAGTGCTAATTGCTCTGTTGCAGTTAAAAAATAAGATTTTGACATAAAATTCTAACAAAAAATAAGATTTGGATCCTCAAAATAGGACAAATCTTATTAATAAGGACAGATCCGAGCCCTGCCTAAAAGGCATCCATGGATAACTACAGTTAACTGAAAACAACTGTTAGCATTTCACTCATAGTTGTCCAATTTAATTTCTTACAGTTCATATAGAAATTGTGAAAAAGTTATTAGTACCAATAGTTTTTTTAAAGTTAAAAAGACCCAAACAAAAAACACAGCCAACTAACAAAAAGTGAATTTAAAGGGTCATTCTGCACTCCATGGCTGTGTGTCTGACCCTTTTTCATTGCCATTTCACTTTCACATAAAATTGAGCCGGCCCTCTTCCCCACTGCTGACCTTTTTTAATTAAACTGACCAGTGCCCAGTGTTCAGAACAGATAGCAGCATCAGAGTTTTTAGTGTATATGTTTGTTGTATGTGTCTTTTTTTCTCTTCTTCTCTCTCCCCTTCAGATTTTCCAAAACGTTCCTTTTGCACACCAAAAAATGAGATAGTAATAAGACAGCAAACCGTTGGTCACTCCTCTTCTTTGGCATTGACCAACTATTGAAATAGAGGGCAGAGAGCAGAAAATGTGTACACATAGAGTTTAGAGGTCAATGTTTTATTTGGGCTTCAAATTTCTTATTTTTCGCATCAAAAAGAAAAAGTTAACATTCTATAATTAACTATATATAGTTAACTGTATATAGTTAACCACAGTCAACAGACTGTACATCACAGTCAGACTTCGTTACAATATAGTGGCATCTTTTTTAAACCCGATTTAGTTAGGCCGACAAAGAAATTTAACAAAGCCTACCTCTGATATATTGGCAGCCCCGATATAATGATAATAATACCTTAGGATAGTCCTCAGGAGCGCCACTATAACAGAAGTTAAATTGTAATAAATGAATGGATAATACGTTTGTTAAAAAAGTTATTTTTAAAAAATTGTTCTGTTGAGTCCAAAGACTTTAGACCTAACTGCTTTGCATTGTGAATTTAGTATACCGTGAATACTCTAATAAACGGGCCCCCCTACAATTAACCATTTTCAAATTTGTTTTGCTTTTTTAACCCCAACATTTTTCATTCTTTAAAACGTACGACCACTCATTTTGTAGAGTTTGGAAAGATCTACAAAATGAGTTGTCGTACGTTTAAAAAAGTAAACAATGTTGGGCTTAAAAAAGCAAAACAAATTTGAAAATAGTTAACTGTAGGGGGGCCCGTTTATTAGAGTATTTACGGTAAGCTTTTTCCAAAAAATCTTTAAAATGTCTCTAAATGACTAATTCTTTTAAAGAACCTTTGGAATTTTTAAATGAAAAGTGGCAATAAATAGCTCTACTTATAATAAAAAAAAACTATATAAAAAGGTTAACAATAATTTTACAATATTGACATTAAAAAAATAAAAGATTTTTGTTAGTTCTGCAAACTACCATGGCTTATAGCAAGATTGTAGTTAGTGGATGCAATCAAATATGTACTTATGTAGATATATACAACAACCCTTGTCTAGGTTTTTATATGAGGACCTAAGGTTAACAAGTACCAAAAACTGGTAATTGTTTAGTTGCCGCTTCCGCACTGAACTCAACCAACTTCAAACCCCGCGTCCCCCAGGTAAACTTTTCATTTTTTAATAGTTTGATTTTTCGGACACAAAATTAACTAGGCCCAACTAAATAAATACCCAAAGAATATCTTAAAACAGAATAATGCTTGTACTGGGAAAAGTAGGGAACAGGGTTTTCTTCTTTAAGCCATGTTTTTCAAGATGAGCAGTGGCAAGCATAACCTCCGTATGCACTTTTTTAACAAAAGCCTTGCTAAAATGTATTTTGCATGTTGCGAGCAACTCTAACTCTTTAAGCCTGGGGCTTAGAAGCTTGAGATTGAAATACGCAGCGTATAAGCAAGTTAGGTGCATAACCAAGTAGATTCTGGGATATACTAGGCTTGAAGAGTTAGAGTTGCGCGCTAAGATCGAACTGTACGATGAATCCGAGAAAGGCTGTTGATAAATAAATATGCATACAGAAGATTGCCACCGCCTCATTCCGTTTTTAAGATAGGTTTTGAATTCATCTGAGGTCTTCATATCAAAGGTACCTGAAAAAGGGTTGTCGCACCCGGCGAGACACAAATCACTCGAAAGTGACTCTGGATGCATGAAAAAACATGCATACCAGAGTTTCTATATGCGGTAGGCCCCAGTATTTAAAACTATGTTCAACATCTTTGCTTTTTTCCAGCGGACCTCTTTAAGTATATGGCCCCTTCTTTGTCTCTTCCCCTTCCTATACAGCCCTTTGTCTCTTTTCAAATAAATCTTAATTTTTTAACAAAAGTGGCCATTGTATACAGCTAAAATACCACACAATATCTGAATAATAACGAAAATTGAAATATTGAAACCATACTTTAAACTATACTTTATTATAATAACTTAAGATAATAATATAAAAACTACTTTAAAAATGTTTATTATCTTAATTTTAATATCCTTTTATGGCATAAAATGCTGCTATTAAAATTTTCCAACTTAAATGTTATTCCAGTCTATATTAAAAGTGATTCCTGGGTTATACAGTCATTGAAATAAGGCAAGAGAGTCTAGCATATAGCGCGCAGCAATTATTTGGTGCAGGCTAAAAGTATTAAAATTGGCTTAATTTTTACATTTTCTATTACTGCTTCTACTCTGCACTCTATACTTCTTCTAATTATGCAAATGCTCTTTTTTCATTTCCATTCTCTCATTTAATTAAATAATGCCTTCTGAGCTTCAACTAACATAAATTAAAGAAAAATTTGATAGCACTACCGTATTTACTACATTTTCTGTAAACGCATTTTAGTCCTTTGAATTGAAACTTTTGCTAAAGGGCATGCCTGTGCGTCACACTGCGAAATAGCTGGCCCTAGCAAATATGTTTAAATCTTCCCTTTTTAACCTAGTTTTGTATGAAATCTGATACAGATCATCTTATCGTTATATAAAGCACATTCACACACCCTGGTGTAAGCGACGAATCTAAAATATGGAACTGTTAGATCTTGAGGTAATTAAGAAAACGCTATGAACAGCTTCACGAAATATTGCCTTTGTATCAAAATACAGACCTTCAAAGTCAAGAGGATCTATTATTAGAGGGGTCAAATAATCCAGATTTTATGCAGAGCTCCGAACTAAAGTTTCTAAAATAAAGTACATTTTGCGAAATAAAGTATATTTTGGTCATTTTTCGCTGAGAAGTGTCATTTCATTTAACGTGTTACGTTACAGTTAACGTGTTACAGTTAACGTGTTACAGTTAACGTTACAGTTAAGAAATGTCATTTCATTTAACATGTTACGTTACAGTTAACGTGTTACAGTTAACGTGTTACAGTTAACGTTACAGTTAAGAAGTATCATTTCATTTAACGTGTTACAGTTAACGTGTTACAGTTAACGTTACAGTTAAGAAATGTCATTTCATTTAACATGTTACATTACAGTTAACGTGTTACAGTTAACGTTACATTTAAGAAATGTCATTTCATTTAACATGTTACGTTACAGTTAACGTGTTACAGTTAACGTGTTACAGTTAACGTTACAGTTAAGAAGTATCATTTCATTTAACGTGTTACAGTTAACGTGTTACAGTTAACGTTACAGTTAAGAATTGTCATTTCATTCAGTGTTTGCTGATTTTTGAGCGTAAAAATAACAATTTTGACATCTCATTTTAAAAATTCTAAAGATTTGGGGTCCCAAATAACCAAATCTTTTAATGAATTATGAATTGGAGCTGAAGTTTTACGGTATATTTAGACGTTTAGTAAAGGGTGAAAAAACCCTAGAAAAATAGCTTCCAAAATTCTCACTTTCCTTTTTGAAAAACAGTAAAAGCCGCCAATAATCGAATGACAAGTTTTGCTGTTCGGTTCTGCATCAAAAACTCTTTGAAATAATAGCAAATAAAAAAACAACTGTAAAAAATAGGCGCCCATTCTTTTCAGCGCCATCTTTAAAAAGAAAAAAGGAGGCACAGCCAAAATGTGTTATTTTTGTAAATTGTGGAAAGAGAACTAAAGAAAAGCTTTCACTTTTTGAGCGATCACTCTCTCTTGGTCCATATGGTTGGTTGTCCGCGTTGCGCAAAAAGATGATGGAAGTAAAGTAGGGAAAATATCAATGGCAAAGGTTAGAATAGAAGCAAGCAGAAAAAGCATCGATAAAAAGAGGCTCAGCCAAAAGTTATGCAAAAGTAGATGGAAGCTATTGAACAAGATTTACTTAAATTTATCTTTTTTTGAAGAGAAAGATGGCAGCTTAAAAAATATTCTTACTGTAGTGGCAGAGAAAAAAGCGAAAAAATGTAAAAAGGGTGTGTTTGAAGTTTGGTTTAGAGATACGAAAGAGTTGACAATAATTTTGAGTGTAAAAAATATTGGACCATGGTTTTTGAACGCATCGACATTTCAGAATTTTGTACTGACTGGGAAGACTTTTTAACTTCGAAAATATTCAAGAATTAGCTTTTGAGTTATTTTTTGTTTGCATTTAAAAACTTTTCAAAATTTTCATTTACTTGTTGAGCCCAACATTGCTTGACGAGTTTGCCGACCTTCGTTTATAACTTTTTTTCTAGTCCTTTTTTTTGAATTCTGAACGACTCAGAATTTCATAAAAATTTTTTTGGTATATAATGTGAAAAACACAATTTTCGCTTGGTCCCCTGTGGTTTGGTTTCTGCTATAAGTATTTCTTTACCCCCAAAATAGGGGGTGCAGTGTGCTGTGCCAAACAAAAATCATGTTTTTTTAAATATATACCAATGTTTTATAAGAACCAAAAACATTTTACAAAATAATAAATGTAGAAACAAAAGTAATTTGAAACTCTATCCTATTATTTTCCAACAAATTGGAGAATGAAAATGAATGTTTCAATTCTGAATTCTATAAACAACAAACTCTCCATACCAAATTCAATAGAAACCAAAGAAAGAGAAATTGAGGCAATTTTCATGTCTAAAATATCCAAAATTCATACAGCAAACATTTTGTCTCAGTTTTCCCAATTAAAATTGAAAGTTTGTAAAAACATTGAAAATAAAAAATACTTTTTTAAGAGGGGCATGCGCTGCGATTAATTTGTTGAACTGTCTTTTTTTCCACTCTTTTTACCATTACAGTTGAACCTGAATAAACCGCTGCCCTGGTAAAACCGCCATCTAGGGCGAAATTTTGTTGGCCAGCAGAGAAACAAAGGAAAGTTCACCCACAATAAACCGCCACTCGATAAACCGCCAACCTCGGTAAACCGAGCCAAGCGCGATCATCGCGGTTAGCCCTTTAAGGGGCATACTAGCGCGAAGTAATTAAAAAAATTAAGGCAAAGACCAACAATTTTTTCAACCGTCCTTGTTTTGACTAGTTTTGTGTAAAAAATGATAATGATGATCATTAAAAAATAGGCAGAAAGCTTTTGTCGGACCGGGTAAAAAGTTGGTCTTAGAGAAGACTTGTAACTCCGGTTTTTTTACTGTAACGCACCGGGTGTGAAACCTTACTATATCAGTTAACTATATATAGCTGACTGTGTACAGTCAGCTATATATAGTTATTTCTTTATATGACTATATATAGCTGACTGTGTACAGTCAGCTATATATAGTTAATTATACACACTTAACTGGAAAAAATCAGTAAATGTAAAACAAAGCTGCAAATCGTATCAAATGCAGAATCAGCTTTTTAATGAATTTAAATGTTCCTGTGAATGTTTTAAAAAAATTGAAAAAAATCTTAAATCCATAAAAGAACGTTTTTTTCTATTCCGGATTTTTTGAATAAATGAGTGGCTTTTTTGCCTTGGGGGTGCTCAAAAACTAATATTAAAAAGTTGAACCTCACCTAAAGATTTTCCCACTGGATCACTAGGTCAAGGTCATAAAATTTGTTAGAATTAGTTATCTTTTTTTACTCAATTGCTATAAAGAATTCCAAAAAAGAGAAAGATGAGCAATAAATGTTTGGGACCAACAACAGTAAATAATGTAAATAAAATTGGGTATATCTGCTGATTTTGCCACCATTTTCCAAGCCACTTTTTATCTCAAAAGCAAAAAAGGCCAATCAACAACTTTTTTGTTTTTGAGTTTTCAATCAAAAAAAAGCAAAAAGAGTATTTGCTAGTTTGTTTTTTTCGATAGCAAAAAAGTGTGAACGGGACTGCAAAACTCAAATCAAACAGTCCAATCAAATGGCAATGGCACAAATATTTTTCAAATTTTATGCAAATTAGCACAGGGATCTTGCTGCTCCTCCAAAGTTGAATGAGTAATCGAGAGAGAAGGGTGGAAAATAGTTTTTTGGGTGTGACCGCCACATTTAGAAAATCTTTTTTTGCTTTTTGGAGTGGAAAATGATTTTTTTGATGGGTAAAAGGATGGATAGAAGTTAAAAATACAGTTAAACATTTATTTAACGTCTCCTCAAAAAATTTGTTCTTGCTAAGGTTCCGACACTTTTTGAATTTTTGAAGTTCTTGATCAGTTCTGCTTCCTCAGCTTCGCAAGGATTCCGATTTTACCACAATTTTGCCATAGAGACCCACAAACTTCTATTTAAACTTCTATTTATTTTTATTTTCTGAAAAAGAGATCGTTAATTAGAAGTTTACCGGTCTTTATGACAAAATTGTGGTATTTTTGAAAAAAGAATCCTCGCGATAATTCGGGTGAGACTGATCAATCAGAACTGACAAGAAATTCGAAAATTAAAGTACAAAAAAATGTCGGACCCTAGGCGAGAACGAACTTTTTGGAAAGATAGGGGGGGGGCGCGTAAGTGCGCGGGGTGCGTTAAATAGAAGTTTAACAGCAGTAGAATTTAGGTTGTTGGAACTATCTCATGACATTTTATTATTGTTTCAATTTTTTATTAAAAAAATTTTAATAAGTAAAATGCGTTTTTTTATTTTCACAAGTGATACCCATTCACTATATAAAGGTTTTTTCTGTTTTTAATCTCTAATGTAAATTAGATTTAAACAAAAAATTTAGAAATTCCAGCAGTGCTGCTTTATATTAGATTAAATTTGTTAAGCATGTGGTTTTGTGCCACATGAGACCCCTACTATTTTATGAATTTTTGCTGTGACGAAGAATGTAAAAAAAGAAATCGTTGTTGAAAAACAGTCTTGCAAAAAAATAGGATGAAAAATATTGGAAAGCACAAAGTTTTCAATGAAATTAATTATTGTTTGACAACAAAAAGAGATGATAAAAGGGGTGTGTACTTTAGAGGTGGAATATTTGATTTTTTGTCTCTAATATAAAATTGATGCAAAAAAATTGCTATTTGTCATCTTATGTGAGATACTCGCTACTAGCGCCGAAACCCAACAAATAATAAATACAGTATTTTATTTAAAAAACTCATAAAAAGAAACCTTAAATTTTTAACACCCAAAAAAGGCTTGAACGTCAGCAAAAGCCCAAATAAAACCGAGAAATGAAATATGAAAACTAGTAAATAAAAATATGTTTGTCTTAAAAAAATCCGAGCATTTAACAAATGAGACATTGAAAAGCAATAAAATCCGGGCATTTCGCAAATTGAACTAGTAGCCTTAGAAATGTAGGCAATAAAATAGGATTAGAAGCCCTTGAATACACCTATCAAATTTGCCCCAACATTATTGCTATTAAAAATAAACCGGCACAAAAGTGTTATGCTCGGCAAAAATGCTCGGAATTTCCTATCTGCAAACAATACGGCTAATAAAATTTTGAAGCAATTTGCCTTTTTTGGTTGTATAATGCAGGTGAATGGCTCTACTTGGACGAGATTACATTAAAAATTAAGTTGAAAACAAGCTGGTTGTGTTGAAAAAAGTATTTTAATCTGTGGTAAATAGAAAAAAGTTGGTTGAGAATCGAAAAAAGTGTAAATGCATATTTTTTAGTGAAAAAAATATGGGAAAAGGAACTGGGCCCTATTTGAGTATTGGGTGCTTTTTTTGCCTTGGTCCTTCCTGTTGATTTTTTATGTGTTTTTAAGGTTTAGGCAAGGGTAGACCAGCGTATGTTAGGACGGACTCACACATGTTCCTCGGTGTAAGAGAAACATCTTTGAGTCCATCCTAACATGCGCTGGCTTACCCTTGCCTAAACCTAAAGCCTAAAAATACATAAAACATGGCCCTATTCACTTTTAGGGGCAACATTTTTTCCTTGGTTTTAGGTAAATGAAAAAGGTAATAAGAAACTGTACGACAGCAATGAAGAATTTCGCCGCGAAGTAAACATAATCCTAGCTCTTGCTTTTGTACCAGTCAAAGACATTGGAACTACTTTCGATGAATTGAGGTTGGTATTTTTTTCGTACAACAGATAACATTATTTTTAGAGCTGCATTAGAAGAGTCACCATTCGCCAAGGAGGTAGAGCCACCGCTAGACTACTTCCAAGTTAATTATATGGGCAGTCCATTAGGCAAAAGAAAGCGACGGAAAGCAAGGTAGATCATCAAAATTTGATATTTAATCTTTCGGGTTTCAGATACGAACCGATTACATGGAATGTGCGCAGACTAGTGAAAACAGGCGAGCCAAAGACCAGCAACAGCATTGAATCATTCTACGGCCAGATGATCAGATGGCGGCGCATCACTAACCATCTGGAAATTCATTGAAAGGCTCCGAAACGAATTCGTGCTTTCTGAACAACGAGTCACAGCATATCAGTCCGGCAGAATACAAGAATCCGTGGAATCGCCTATAGCCATCTGAATGACCGTCTAAAGAATATGTTGAACCGCTACAAAGAAATGTCGAAGGTTATCTTTCTGAAGGGAATTGCAAGCAACCTCTCATTTGTCACCCAAATTATGATTTAGTTTCTAAAAACAGATCAATTGTTTAATTTCAGGAAAACAGGATGATTCGAAAGCTGGGGGAAAAAACCAAAATCGAAATTGAATTGATTGTACTCGACGACATTTGTTTAATGATTTTTTTCAAATGCTGAAATAGACAATTTGATTAATTACGTGTTCGCTACAAGATGGTACTAACAGAAATTTTTTTCAAGGAATGAAAAAAATTTACAGTCCTTCCCGCGTTAAAAACACGCTTAGGTCAACACTTTTATGTGAACCTACCTTAAGATTCAAATTTTAAAAGGCTGTGATCCTGTAATCTATCTTTTTTATAAAATTCAAATGTTTGTTGTCTTGAAATGGAATTGAAAATTTCACAGTAGTTTTAGAATTAAGAGCTTTTTTATAAGCAAATCGACCACTTTGAATATGAATCCGGTGTCAGAATTTTGGTTTTGTTTAGCGAGAAACAATTCATAGAAATAAAGTAATACAATTTATTTTTCACGTTTTTTTAATTACCGTATTTCCTATAATAGAAGTCCCGAAGCTTTTATCTTTTGGATGCTTTCTAAGGGACGGGCTTATATAAGAGGGGGGAGCTTTTATTTTTTGAACTTGCCGCACCAAAGACGCGGCGAAAATAGTAGTCCGGGCACCTTATCATAAGATAGTAGTCCTCACTGAGGACATCTAGTCATTAAATATTATTGCTCAGTCAGGACACCTTGTTCCCCCTGGTCACACTCCTTGAGCTCTATCCCACTATCTCAGGGCTCCTGTTTGTACTTTCTTTAAAGATTTGTACTTTACTTGAGAATCCAAATATTTAGTAATTTTGAGATTTTACGTCAGAATCTTTATCTTTGGCGCTAAAAAATCGACAAGCACTACATAAAGTGGCATTTTTGACAAAAAAAAACTCAAAATGTACTTTATTTTAAAAATTCTCAACAAGAGCCCTGCACTATCCGTTACCAAAAAATGCCTTGGTCCTCCTGTTGTTTTTCTTGAGAAATGACTTGATCGCCCCTGTTCATTATGATTATGATAACACTGTGATTATGATCACCTATAAAATGATCGCCTGAAAACCAACAGGGGGGACCAAGGCATATTTTGACAACGGATGATGGGAACGAACCAAAGTCACACTTGTGCTATATTAGAGGGGGCTTATAATAGGAGGGGGCTTCAATTATAGGAAATACGGTAAGTGTTTTTCATCAAATAATAAGCAAAAATTTTTTAAAATTGGTCTTACTTTCAGGCCTTGGCCTGTTTAATTTTTGTCAGTGCAAACTGCTGGCGCCGTGCACTGTGTGCTAAAAACTTGATTTGAAACATAGTTTTTCTTCGGCTTTCACTAGAACTTTTACTTCCTCCGCTTCTTTTGCACTGACGATAATTTAAAAAAAGCTTACTAAATTTTTGTTTAATATTTTTAATTTTTTCTAAACTTGAAAATTATGATACAGTAAGCCCTTGATTTAACGACACCCTTTTTTCAAAATAGGGTGTCGTTAAATCGAGTACCCACAGGTCTTTACGGCAAAACTGTTGTCATCTACAAAAACGATCGGCAAAATCAGAATCCTCGCGATGTTTCGGACGTATTGGGTTGTAACATAAGTCATGGCGGTTTTTTGTTCATACAAGCTTTGTCCGAATGTGAAATATGTCTACCTTAATGTTACATGTCATTATGTAGACAAGGGTCTCCTCTTTCATTTCCATTTTTAGCCTTTAAAATTTCACAATAAAATAATGATTTTTAGTCTTCAGGAATAGAGCTTCAAGTTGAAAAAAAGAACCATCTCTGACATTTTTTAAACTGATCAAAATTTTGGTCAAGCGTTAAGCGCTTGTTGTCATGCTCTTAAATAAGCAAAGGTCATCGAACCGGTTCGCAAAAATTAAGTTCAGCCAGAAATTGTCTCAGCCCTATGTTGTAGCGCAGATCAAGAGCTTTAAAATCTATTTCACAGAATAGTTTTTGAATGCAAGAGCCTTGAGATATGACCTTTTTAAAAAGCAAATTTTTCCAAAAATGAATGAAATTCGAAAAAATGACGAAAACTTGAATTTTATCAATTTTTTGAAGAATTTGCTTTTTTAAAGGTCATATCTCAACGCTCTTGCATTCAAAAACTATTCTGTGAAATAGATTTTAAAAATTTTTTAACAAATTGATTTAAAAAACTAGAGATGAAAGAGGAGACTCTCGTCTACAAATGACATGTAACATTAAGGTAGACATATTTCACATTCGGACAAAGCTTGTATAAACAAAAAACCGCCATGACTTATGTTACAACCCAATAATTACAACCCAAGAAAACTGGCAAAAGGCTTCAAAAATCGAGCTAAAAAAAGTGTCGGACCCGAGGTGGGAACTTTTTGGGTGTCGTTAAATCGAGGGTTGACTGTAGCTTTCTTTGAGAAAAAATGATCAATTTCTCACAAATCAAAGCATCTTTAGAGAAATTTGTTAATTTTAAAAGCACTGTTGCAAAATTAAATTGCAGCGTGAAACTCTAAAGTCTTCTTCAAGGGATTATCATGTATAAAACAAAAGTACTGTAAGTGATGTTCTACAAGTGCTGTTCTGCTGTATAAACTTACATAATGTATTATATAAAAAAATAGGCTACACACCACACATTTTAAACCACAAAAGATTTGTCATTTAAACCGCAACAGCTTTCCTGTCTATTACTTATCAAAGCAAAAATTTGTAGTTATTAAAAAATAAGTAAAAATGTCTAGGACTGGAAAAAAATTTCAAATTACAAAAATGACTCACTCCGTGACTTCTACTTCGAATGAAATATTCGGTAGAATTTAGAAATTATGTTGGATAAAATTTGCACCGATACTATGATTTAAGATTTTTTTTAATTTGGCCTTTAATTGAAAAAATCTTCTTTTCTGTTCTATGGACACTCAAAATTAATAACAAAAGAATTTTTTTATGGTTAAAAAATTTAATCTATTTATGTAGTAAACTGTAACGAAGTTAGCGCGTCTTTTCTAATAGCTTACCCCTCTCTAATAACTGACCCTCTTCAAGTTCAGGGACTCAGAGCTTAGCGCAGAGCATCGCTGTTTTTTGCGTTTTGTAATTCGGATAATTTCTTTCGATTTCGTTTTTAAAATTTTGGCAGAGCAAAGGAAAATCTCCCAATTTTCGAGTGGCTGAAGAATAACTCAACCGGGTGAGCTGACACTTACCGAAAAAATCGTCGGACCCTAGGCGGAAACAAACTTTAGGGGTGTAAGTTGCTGGATGTCTCTACTGTATTCTCTATTTATTACCCACGGGTAATTACTTTTTAAATCCCTATGGAAAATGATTAATTATCAGAGAGAGGGTGACTAATAGAGAGTGGTTAATTATTTTTTTAACAAAATTATCGTATATGTATTAACAAAACCAATTCTCCGGTGGCACAAACAGATCAGGAGTCAAAACGTTCCAGTGAGCGGTGAATTGCTGAAGGTTAGAATATTTTGACTTGCGTGCTTTTTGTGTTTGTTCAAGTAAATGTGATGCTCATGCAACATTTTGTATGAAAAGGCGCTGGTGGTAGCGAATAAGCTGAAAATCGTCGACTTCAAAGCTAGTGGGGGATGTTTGACCACTTTAAAGGGCTGTCATGGAATCAAATTCAAGACAGAGCAAGGTGAACCTGGGTCGGTCGATGTCGGTTGTGTTCGTGAGTGGAAATAAAAAGGTCTTTTCGAGGAACTGGCGCACTTCTCAGCAGAGGATATTTTCAATGAGGACGAAACGGGATTTTTTTGGCACCAAACAAGACAATGGCTTTTAAGGATTAGTTTTTTCATGCCCTTTTGCTTAGTTTTGCGCTCATATTTATTTATGCGACAGATGCGCTAGTGGGAAGAAGAGCAAGCAACGCATTACCGTGCTCGTCTGTGCTAATATGTCGGGATCGCAGAAGTTGCCGCTGCTGGTGACTGTAAGATCGGCAAAGCCAAGATGTTTCAAGATGTAAATGTGCCGGTAGAGTACAAAGCCAACAAGAAAGCTTGGATGACGGGTATTTTAACATGTTCAAATGTTATTGTTTTAAGATAAAATTATCAGGGTCAATTTTCGAGACCTTTCTGGAAAAATGGGATGAGAAGCTTAAG
Source organism: Ditylenchus weischeri (assembly GCA_029231635.1). Lineage (NCBI taxonomy): Eukaryota > Metazoa > Nematoda > Chromadorea > Rhabditida > Anguinidae > Ditylenchus > Ditylenchus weischeri. The sequence continues at coordinate 127,666 of JAMRYI010000389.1, forward strand.
AAGGACGATCGAGGAGGTGCGTCAAAATAAGCAGTCGCAAATCACTAACTTCTTCTCGTATGACCGTTAAAGCGCGGTTTTTATTTGTTGAATTGTTATGGGTGTTCAAATAAACAGTGCTTTTGATTGAATGAACGGATTTCGATCGCTTATTGTTGTAGAGTGATGTTCTTATCGAACTGTTCGTGTAAATCTGTATTTTCGGTAATAGTTATGTGTTTCCTGAGTTGTCACTCGATAATCCGTCACTCTCCTAATTTTTTATATGCATTCAACTCTCGATAATCCGTCATCCCGCTAATCCGTCACCCCACGGCCGGTGACCAAGGGGTGACGGAATATCGAGAGTGGACTGTATACGGTAAGCGCTGTTTGCAGTAAACTAAAGCCAAACTCCAAAAGTATTTTTAGACGCAATGATGAGAAATTTAATCACCACCTTGACGTTGAGCCCATGACGTGTTTAATACCAAACAACTAAGTGTTTTTTTTGTTACTATTTTAAGTACTTATTCTTTATATGATGTTACAAGAAGTGCACTGAATTAAAATCAACTTTTAGGTTGACATTTTTTTGACATGAAAGTCAAACAGCACAGTTTCCTAGATGTAAGTTTCGTAAAGAAGATTTCCTTCTAAATTTATTTTTGGAAGAGCCAGACAATTGGAAAAGCGATTTGATCTTCATCTACAGCCAGTGAGCACTTAACAATAAATAGCTTTTTTATCATTTTTTATGTAATCTGCTTAGTTAGTTACAAAAAGTGCGAACGCGGGACTTTAATATTCAATTTGCGAAAGTTCATTTTAAATTTTTTGACTAGTTTTTACTGTAATCTTTTTTCGAAATAAGAAAAATTGAGCAGCTTTTAAAATAATTATTTTAGCATCGTAGCCAAAAATATAGAAAGTCTTTTTTCTAAGAACCATTTATGATAATCATTACTAACAGATCATTAGAAACATATCAATCAAGTTAAGTGACTTACGTAACCAATCAAAAGCAGCTCACACTTTACAATTCACAGTTACCACTTAACTCACCACTTAATATCTTACAGTAAGCCTTTTTAAAAAGACTTGCAAACATTTTTTGAAATACAAAATCACTAACAAACAAAAAATATATAAAAACCGTTGTCAGAAGTAGGAATGTTACTTCCTAACGCAATTTTCAAGATTAAAAAAAATGGATAGCTGAAAATTTAAAAAAATATTTTTTTCCACCGATTAGCTTTTTATCTTTTATTATCTGAACTTTTTGAGGTTGAAAAAATAGAAGCCCTCTCTGTTAGGGGGCTTCTATTAGAGAGAATACGGTATGTGTCAGCTATCGATTTCCCTTAAAAATTATATCAAAATAAGTTACAAATTAAATCCCCTAAAGTCCACATTAAAGGACCATGGTTTTTGAACGCAGCGGCGTGTGCGAAATTTGAATTGGCGGGGGAAATTTCTAGAACTGTACTTTTTTAACGATTTCGAACGACTCAAAAGAGTATAGTTCTAGACGAAAAAGAAGTGTCCCCAGCCAATTCAAATTTTGCACACGACGCTGCGTCCAAAGACCATGGTCCTTTGATAATTGTTTGATTTTTTAAAACAGAAAATAAATTGACGAATTTCATCAAAATTTCTGGCTGAACTTAATTTTTGCGAACCGGTTCAATGACCTTTGCTTATTTAAGAGCATGACAACAAAACTTTTAAATATGCTTTTTGCTTGAAATTTTTCAAAAGAAAAAAGAAGTCCTTAACTTAGTCAAGCAGAAAAAGCATTAAAAAAAGTTTAAACGCATTTTCCATTTATTCAGAAAGATTGTTCACTTTACTTGAAAAAGAAAAAATCTTTTTAGGAAATAATTTTTAAATGTTAATCAGAAGTATTTTACTTAAAAAAAGCTCTTTAAAGCTCTTTTTATGAGTAGACTTTCTAAAGCCGCTTTTTGCGTTGTCGCAAAAAGAACCTCTGATGAAGTATGAAAAAAATTAGGATTTTAGAAAGATTATGTGTCATAAATTACGTAAAACACTCCTGATTCCGGTGATCAAAAAAAAGACTAACTAATTTATTTTATGATATCACTCGATATTTTCTTCAATCAGCCTACAGTTAATACTTGATAATAAACCTACAGTAAATTCTAGATAATAAACCTACAGTTAATACTTGATAATAAACCTACAGTTAATACTTGATAATAAACCTACAGTTAATACTTGATAATAAACCTACAGTTAATACTTGATAATAAACCTACAGTTAATACTTGATAATAAACCTACAGTTAATACTTGATAATAAACCTACAGTTAATACTTGATAATAAACCTACAGTTAATACTTGATAATAAACCTACAGTAAATTCTAGATAATAAACCTACAGTTAATACTTGAAAATAAACCTACAGTAAATTCTAGATAATAAACCTACAGTTAATACTTGATAATAAACCTACAGTTAATACTTGATAATAAACCTACAGTTAATACTTGATAATAAACCTACAGTTAATACTTGATAATAAACCTACAGTAAATTCTAGATAATAAACCTACAGTTAATACTTGAAAATAAACCTACAGTAAATTCTAGATAATAAACCTACAGTTAATACTTGATAGTAAACCTACAGCTAATACTTGATAATAAACCTACAGCTAAAATTTGATAATAAACCTACAGTTAATACTTGATAATAAACCTACAGCTAAAATTTGATAATAAACCTGCAGTACATAAGTTAAAGCTACCGCATTATTGATATCGTATTATTATTCTAATACAATTCCTTTCTCTCATATTTTTAAAATTTTCAAGCTCAACATTTGTAGTTAAAACAGATTTTGAGTTAAAAATATAAACTCTAAATCTATTTCGATAAGAGTCTTGTGAAAAAATTGTCTGGCAGAATTGTCGAAAATCTACAGAGCTTTCTATCTAGTTTAATAGATAGAGCTTTTAGATCATTTCAAATTTTAATTTTTTTTAAATTTATCTACAGTTAGCGCAAAGTCTATACCGTATAACCTCTTTTAATCCCCCAAGGGAATTATTTTTCAACCCCCCCTCAGGGGGTGGGGGATTATTAGAGGGTGGGGGATTATCAGAGGGTGGGGGATTAATACAGGGAGGGAGATTATTTTTCAACCTTTTCGGTGTCGAAGGCACCGCGAGTTTTTGCAAAATTTTTATATGAATTTTTTTTTAATTCTAATACCGTATATATTCTAATAAGGCTCCACCTTCTATTAAGACTTGTCACTCATTTTCCTCAGTCTTTTTTCCGTGTGAATTTTTTATATTTCCAGAAATCGACTATGCGTCCGAAAAGCAACTTCAATGATACAACTGCTCTCCGACGAAGCCAAAGCGTGGACCCTAGTTGTGCGAAAGCTATCCGACCTAGTGATGCCGAGTCTCTCAACTCTACGCAACGACAGTTTGAATATTTCGTGAACATGGATTGGGATATAGCGATCGCAGAAGATGAACAGGTTTTTGTGATTCATTGCTGATTGATATTGAAATATTCTTCTTTCATCTAGATGTCATTTGATATAAATCGAGCCGTCAACCCTAGTGGTGCAAATGCTGAGAACATTAATGAAGTGGTTGGTTTTGATGATATTATTTTACTACATTACCTAGTTCTCATTGACCTTATCGATTTTAAGGTTGAAGAGCTTCAATTGCATGATGATGATATTGACGGACTGGTCAGTCGCAAAAGGCATCGAAACAACAATTTCTCTACCAAACTTGAAGCAATCGCTCATGCCAACAAATACTCAGTCAATTCGGCGGCTAAAAAGTTCAAAGTTGATAGGAAGGACATTCGGGACTGGAAAAAGAAGGAAGCATAAATTGAACAATTGCAAGTACCGAATCGGGAAAAAAGGGATTAAATTATTTCTAGGATTAATGTTAGTAAATCGAAGCGAAAAAGACTAGATGGTGGCGGAATACTGGTGCTCTACCCTGATCTTGACCTCAACTTGCTGAATAGATTCGACAAATTCGTGAGAACAAGCGAGAGGTATCTAGAAGAATGCGGATTCTTCACGGTACGAACATTAAGGTATCTATTTTTGCAACAATGGTTCAAGAATGGTTAATTTTTGGCTTAGATATCAAACGATTGGCTTGAGAAATTCTTGAAACGGCATGATTTTGTATTGCGAAGACGAACTACCACCTGCCAAAACCACCGGAAAACTACTGTGAAGCCATTTGTGAGTTCATCGTGCACAATGAGCGAAGACGCAAGCAAGAAAAGTTCTCATCAATGTACTCGATGGATGAAACGGCTGTGTCGTTTGATTGTCCTGACAATCGATGCATCGAGACTAGAGGTGCTAAAGACGTAAATTTTTTGTTTAACATGATTGATTTTTTCGAAGCATATTTTGACGTTATTATGTTAAAGGTAACGGCGGTAACTACGGGCCACGAGAAGATGCGAATGACAGTGTGCTTGAGTGCTCGCTCGGATGGGAAAAAGTTACCTCCATATGTGCTAGTGAAGAGAAAGCGTTCAGTAACAGCAATCGTGGATCAATTCAAGGGCAAGCTTATCATTAATTGGACAGGCTCAATGTGGATGAACGATTCTTCGACAGAAGACTATTTACGCCAGGTCATCAAAGCAGGTGGAGTCTTCTCAAAGAAGCGACTTCTTGTCTGGGATGCTTTTGCAAGCCACAAAAGCGAGAGAACCCTAGAGGTGCTAAAAGAGTTGGGTATTGATGCTGCATATATTCCTGGTGGGTGTACAAAGTTTATTCAAGTAGGCCTAATTCATAAAAAATTTTGAATAGTATCAAAGTTACCACTGACATGACTATTATAGACGCCTGACGTAAGCCTTGCGCCTGACGTGAAGAATTCGTTTTCTTTATACTATCTGGACGAGTAATGGTGATCGCCAAGAATTTACGGCTGCAGGAAATCCGAAGGCGCCAGCACTTGAAGTCGTCTTGGAATGGGTGGATCGAGCCTGGCAGGAACTCTCCAAGGAAGTAATTATCAAATCGTTTAAAGGTAAATATTTACATTTCTCTTTAGATTTAAAACTAATTTAATTTGTGGCCTTAATACATCCGTCGATGGATCAGAGGATACCAAAATAGCGTGCTTCAAACCAGATGGGCCAATCGATGCAAAAGCGCTGGACATTCTTCGCAAGGTCAGCGAAAACGAATTAGGTCGCGATGGGCAGTACGACGAGGAAGAAGAAGGCTTGTCTGATGACGAAAATGAGATCTCCATTGAAAATGTTAATGAAAATGAGCTGTTCGAAATTGTTTGAAATAAAAGTTGATTGTTACAAAATCTAGGTTACGTTTGTGAAAAGATAATCGTTGAGTTTAACGTAGAAATCAACTAGGAAAACGTAAAGGGAAAGACTACTCGGCTGCGTATAAAATTAGTGGGGATTATTAGAGGGTGGGGGATTATTTCTCAACCCCCTTCGGGGGTGGGGGATTATTAGAGGGTGGGGGATTAATAGAAGTTATACGGTAGTCTATATTTACATTGTAGACTCTAAAGTTTATTTGCACCATAGATGCTTTTTTCAGACAAAAATAACATGTTACTCTCAAAGTAGTCTAACAACAATAAAAATTAAGATTTTCAGTAAGCTTCGTAAAACTGTTTTAAAGTTTTGAAAAAAAATTGTTTAAACTTTTAAAAACCTAATTTAAAAAAAATCCTGGCAGATAAAAATTTAAATATTTTCTGCAACAAAACTTTTGCAAAAACTTAAATGATGTTGAAACTTAAACAGGTGTTGCTAACAACCATGATTGTTTGCAAAATTAAATTGAATTACTTAATTAATTTTTAATAACGAAGGCTTTGAAGTCTTCAAGAAACAAAAATTTTAAAAAAGGAAAACTTCATAAATACATCAAGCAGAAAAAGTTTAAGATCTCTGGTTCCAACACATTTTTATTTTACATAGGGTGCAAATTTTTGTTCTACTTTCATTCGATCACCATACATTTGGTGCATATTTGGAGTCAAAAAAATTACTATCACTTTTGATTTTTTGTTAAATTTCTGAACTTTAGAGGGCTTTTGTTGTGATAATAGAAAAATTATTTATATCAATCGAAAAACTTAACAAAAATATAAAAGTTTATATGTAAAAAATCAGCGGGAGATCGAAAAAGCATGAAAAAGCACAAAATGTATTAGGCGACCTAAAAAAGAAGATAATAGAGATAAATGCGAGGCTTAACAAAGTTTTTCTCTGAAAGTTAAAGCCAAACTTGATGTTTTTTTTAATTTGTTAAAAAAATAATTTTTAATTGTCTATTTGCCACATGTATTTCAAAAGAAAATGTTATTTTCTAACTTCTAAATTCTATTTATTACAGCCGGACTACTACTTTCTTGGAACAAAATCTATAGAAAACGGGAAAGAAGGCGGAATTGGCGCCGAATAATTTTTAATGCAAAAATTTCTTCAGTCTTTTGGAATTTTTAAACAAAACTAATTTATTTTTTAGCGTTACTAGCAAAAATTAGAATGAATAAATTTGGGTTGAGCGAGATAAAGTGCTTGAAAAAAATAATTTTTAGTCGTAAACTAATTTGGAAAGCTTTATATACATAAGAGAAAAAGTGGGGAAAAGTTTAAATAATTTTAAGACCGTCAAAAAAAATACAGAGTGTCCCCAACTTTTTCTGACACATTTATTTTTTACATAACTTTTTTTTTCAAAGTGTCCTAGTCCTAATTGTCAAACAATTCTTTCGAAAGCTCTACTCTTCCCATTTTGTTTTTGAAAAACACTGGCTTTTTTTGTTCTATCTATGCTGACATATAGCCATTTTAATAAAGTGTCAGAAAATCAATGAATCAGCAAATATTAACAAAAACATTAAACACACGGCTATTCACATAAACCTAAAATAAAAAATCCATTGAAGTAAAGTCAGAAGACCGAGCCAGCCATGGATATTGTTGCCACTCACCTCATAGGAGAGTGAAGGTCAAGACAATCTCGAACATGGCCTGCCCAATGTGGACGCGCACCATCTTACATGAAAACAAGTTGGCCAAATATGTCAAATGGGTGACGTTACAAAAACGGCTATATCTCGGCATTGACAGAAAAAGATAAGCTAATCTTTTTTAAAAACAAAATGGGAAGAGAAGAGCTTTCGAATGAGTTGTTTGACAAGAAATTAGGAAAAAAGTTAAGCAGAAAATAAATGTCAGAATAATTTTACTAATAATTTTACAAAAAAAATATTTGCAGTATTATTCGAAAACTTCAAAGCCGTAAGAGCAACACTCGCCCAAAATTATTACAAGGTTGGGTCTTTTAGGAATTTTTTAACACTGCTGGTTTATCTTATCCTTGGCCCGACATTTGGGGCGCAATATTTCAATATTTATAAATGCTTACGAAAAAGTATTGAAAAGTGTATTAGCAGATGGGCCATTACCAATAAAAGATCCCACGCGACATTTTTGGTGCGTTCTACCTTTTGGTCCATGATATAAACTTATAGTCAATCGAGAGAAGAGATTCAGGGAATGGTTGACAACGAAAAAATTAGAAATAATGATGAGATTCAGTGAGAATGATGAAAAAGAAACAAAAAATAGCGTTACTTAAAAATAGCGTCCAAATACGGGCAATTTTTTGCAGCTGATTTCCTTCTTTTTGCAGCTGATTTACTTCTTTTTGGCTATAGCTGAATATTGCCCCCAAATGACTGAATTCTGCCCCCAAATTTTAGAACCCACTCTTCTTTAGTGTTTTTTTTTATCAGTGTTAATGCTTATTTCAACCCAGAGACTAACATATGGTATAACTAACAACGTTTTATTTGTTTTCAACACCATAACAACATCAAATAACAACAAGAAATTTTAAATTCTTTCCAACGCAGCACCCACCTTCTTCTTCCTCCCTCTTTCACCTTTTGGCTCCAATGGCTTTGGCAACGGATCTATCATTTATTCTTGTTCCATAAGCAATAGCGAGTGCTTGCATAGCTCATCCTTAATTCCCACAGAGCACAGGATAAGCATGAGAGTGCTGCAGGATGTAAAAGCTTTGCCTGAGATCCTCGCAGTTGAAAAAAAGCCGAAGTTGAATCCGCCATCCACATCCGTCATAAGGTTACTGTAGTGCTGTTTTAACGTGTTCCCATCAAAGTTTGTTCCACATGCACCAGTCACCTATAACTGTTTATCATCGAGAAAGATCACGTGACGATATTCCGTAGTCATCGAATGCGTTCGGTTCTGCTTACTAAAATCAATAAAAAAACATAAAAAGAATTGGAAAGAAAAGACTTACAAGCGCCAGTTGTTCTTGTTCTCTGACAGTCAAATGTCGACTTCCTCTTTGCTTTGGCACTCCTTTTCCATTGTCCAGTCGGCTGCTATTCCTCTTACCATGTTTGCAAATCACTAAAAGCAGCAAAAAACAATCAATAAAGCACAAATAACACTGAGAGAAACAAAAAATGCAAAATTTGGGGGCAGAATTCAGCAATTTGGGGGCAATATTCAATTTCAGCCCTTCTTTTTGCAGCTGATTTATCTGATCTACAGGATGGGGGGGGGACCAAGCACTTTCAAAAAAAATTTTTTTAATTTTTTCCAAAAATGATTTAATATTTTTTCTATGGTGTTTTCACCATGTTTTTAGCATTTTCACGAAAAATTTTTTTTTGCAAAAAAATTGTCTTGGGGGACCAAGTTCACATTTAAGGTGCCAAAAAATTTTGGGCTACCTTGGTCCCCGAGTCAATTTTTTTGCGAAAAGTTTTTCCCCCTGTGGATCAGTTTAATCGGCCACAAATAAAGCAAATCAGCTGCAAAAAGAAAGAAATCAGTTGCAAAAAAGGTTTGCCCTCCAAATACTATATAAAGATGACCGCCGGGAATTTCGCTCTCGAACTATTTTAAATACACACTGTTTTGTTATTTTTACATCGAAATCTGGGTATGGCGTTTGGAGGTGATTCATAATTAGAGATAATGATTGTGATAGAGAAAATGTGATAGAAAGTTTCAAAAATTGTTTCCAAAACCAATAAATTGCAAATCAAGGCGTGTTCGTATAGTTATGCAGCGCATTTTATATACAAAGTAAGACGACATGCTTTTTTCTTGAAATTTGGCAAAAAACAGAACTTGAGAATAATTTAATTTTATTGTTAATACGTTTTACAATATAGCTGATAAATTACTAAGACCGCAGATGAAAAGACTAATTTTTAGATTTTACTCGATATAATAAAGCTGCTGAAAAATATTTGTTTCTATTACAAACACTAATACAAAGAAACAACTAATTAAATTTTTTAATCCTTTGGGCGCATTGAAAACAAAAAAAGTGTAATAATGTTTGTGAAATTTGTGCCGCTGTTATCTTATTAAATTTTGATACTGCCAGCAATGGCTGTCCAATCCATTCCGTTTTAATGTCGTCTTTAATTTGCAGTGAAATTCGTAGAAAACCAACTTTTAATGAATCTCGTTTTTCAAAGGGGCACACAAACTTTTAGCCGGCCATTTTTCAGAAAATGAAATAGTTGAAGTAATGATATCGTTATTTAATTTTCCAATTATTTTTCACTGTAAGTGCAAACAAACTGTCTAGACCCAACCAAAGACTATTTTTAGCCAGGTTTTTTTATATTTCTTTGTTGATTTAACTGTTTCAAAGTTTGGCCTCGGTGGCGCAGTGGATAAGCGTTTGTGTTTTATAGCCCAAAATGGGTTGCATGTTTGACCCCACGTGGTGGCAAGATAGTTATTTTGGCTTCTTTGATCAATTTATCGGGACGATTCGACCTTTTATTTTTTTTCGACCCTTCGAATCAGCGACCTTATTTACTTCTGGGCATTGGTCAAATAAGCCAGAACAACTAGCGTGCCACCACTTGGGCTTGAACTTGCGCATCATTTCTGGCCATAAAACACAAACGCTTATCCACTGCGCTACCGATGTTGAATTTTCCAACCTAAACGGCTTCTCTCTCCTTTAATCAGATGACATCCGGTAGCACTATAAATATGCAAAAATTAAAACCTTGTTATAAAACAATGAAGTTTTCACAATAGTTTTATAAGATAGAAAAAATAACGTGGCACAAAGTGCTTTGAACAAACAGTTCTGTTCTAAAACACAGCAATATTGCAGACCTAAAGACTTCTATGGGTTGTAGCCAGTAAGTTTATGTTAAATCTATAAGCTTCTCAAATATTTGAGAAGAGAAGAGCTCTTAATCTATCCACATTTTTAAAAGAGGTGAGGGTGTATCGAGCTTTTTTCGACAAAAATATGCGATTTGTAAAACAATTTCAGTAAGGGAACCAAGGCCACCTTTTAAGTTGAAAAAATTTTGGGTCACCTTTGTACCCACAAGCTGATTTTTTGGCCAAAGTTCTCAAAACATAGTAAAAAGGCTAAATTACGCTGTACTCCTAGCACTCGATTTAGCTTGGGGGACCAAGGCAACTTTTTACTTTGCATGAAAATGATTTTGAAGTGTAAATAACCAGTTTTTAAGACTTTTGCAAATAAAAAAGTACAATCGAGTGTTGGGGTCATAGTGTAAGTACTCCGTGAAAAATATTAGGCCATAATTGAAATTAAAAAAAAATTTTGATACTGTTTGCAGCCTATGGTTCGTTAAAATTACTCAGTTGCAAATGGATGAAAAAAGTGAAAAAGGTGTCCCCCTAGCTGTTTGCCTTGGTCCCCCTGTTGTTTTTTGTGATTTATTAGAGTTAAAGGGGCATAGCGATTTTTCGAAAAATTGTCCTTATTTTCACTCGTTTCACGTCAAATATGATATTCATGACTTTATCCTACTTTTAAAAAGTAGGCAGAAAACTTTCGTCGAAATAGTCATGAGAAAAAGGAAATGCTGGTCCCTGCCTTAATTGCAGTGTAACGAGCAGGTATGCCCCTTTAAGCAAAAATTCATGTTTGAGTCCCTCCTAACATACGATGGCCTACCCTTGCCTAAGTGTAAAAAAAATTCAACAGGGGGACCAAGGCGAAAAACGCCAACTTTGTTGGATAGAGCCGAAATAACGATAACGATCATTTTTCTTACTTCCCAAACATACGGAAAAGTTTAATATGTTATTTAAGAAAACAAATGAGTGTCGCTTTTGTAAAGTTTATTAAAAAAAATTAGATTGTCATAATTAGATTGCAGTCAGACATTTTGGCAAAAACATGCGGGTATAAAAAAAATTTTACACAAATAAAAAAATTAAATAGCTTTTTTTAGTTTAAAAAAGCTCAAAAAACCAAGCTGAAAAATTTAGAAAACATTACTTTTTAGACCAAACATAGAAAAACAAAGTTTAGAAAAAAAGAAGCACAAAGAGTTTTTGAAATTTTCAATTTTATTTATTTCCAATTTTGGAATAGCAGGAAGATGTCAGGAAGGGAAGAAAGAGGCACAAGAGAAGCTTTTTCTCTTTTCAAATTTTTTTAAATGTAAAATGAAATTTTCCATTTCAATGAAAACATTTTTTGTTGTTAGCTGCAGCCAGTTTTAATAAAATGAGACTTTTTCGCTCTTTCTAATATTGGCTGCATGCCGTAATAATAGTAATGTTGAAAAAAGTAATAAAGTCCGAGTTGGAAAACTTTTTAAAGAAATAATAATATCAAAATGAATTAAAAAAACATACTTTTGAACTATTGTTTTATTCCCGGGCGGGGTTGTCGAATCGAATTGTCAATTTCGACTAATTCAGTCGATTAGTCGAAAAATTTCGACTAATTACCGTATTTCTTCTAATGGAGCCCCCGGGGCTTTATTTTTGGATGCCCGAAAATCGGAAAATTTGGAATTCGATCTCGAGATTTTTGGGTGCTCAACTAAAATCTGAAAAGTGCAATCGGTAGAGCTCATGGGAGTTAAGAAAACGCGTAACACAGCTTTGCAAAAAATTGACTCTGGGCTGAGATATAGGTCCTCAAAGTTAGGGGGGGGGGCTCTATTAGAGGGGGGGCTCTATTAGAGTAAATAAGGTAGTCGATTTCCGACTACCGTATTTCCTCTAATAGAAGCCCCCTCTAGAAGCTGAGTGAAAAATATAAGCCCCCTCTCTAATATAAGCACCCCCTTAAAATAAAAAAAATATTTCATTTGGATTCGCGCCTTTTTTGTTGAAAATTTTTTTGTGATTCATTTTATACATAGAGCGTTTAGAGACTTTCTTTATAAAAACCTTAGAAAAAACGTTTCACGTGAAATTTTGCGACGGCGAATTTTGTCAATGGCGAAAACCGTGACGGCAAATCAGCCCCGTCCCATATATAAGCCCCTCTCCAATAGAAGCCCTCTCTAATAGAAACCCCCCTTGAGGCTGAGTGAAAAATATAAGCCCCGGGGCTTCTATTAGAGGAAATACGGTATTCGACTATTCGAAAATAAATTCGAATAGTTATTTCGACTAACGACTATTCGAAGCTAATTTCGACTAACGACAATGTCATGCTATACATTTTTTGTCAGAAAGCTGTTTGAGCACCTCGAGAATCTCTTCGGTGAGTTTGCAGTCAACATGAATGAAAGCCTGGAGGTCAGAACAAGGGAGCTGCTCAATCAATCGGAGGTGGGATGTGCTGCGTTTTTGGATCCTCGACTAAGCTACAAGTGAGTTATTAAGACGAACCATTGAACTGGAGAAGACTGTAAAAACTATTAATCAAAAGCTAATAAAAAGAACAAACAACTATGGGAAAAGATTTAAACAAAACTGAATGACTAACGAGCAAAAAACACCAAATACGATGGCAAAACCAAGGCAAAAAGTCACATTTCAAAAAAGCACCAAAAACCAAAGGGAGACTAAGGCAAAAAAAATTGTCCCCGTATACTAGGATAGAGCCATAACGGCCATACGCAAAGAAAGCCATACGCAACTTTTTCGCAAAACAAAATTTTAATTGGACTGAAATAAAAAATACAAGTACAAAAGTTTCAAGTTTCTTTCAGCAAAAAAAAGTGTTGAATTTTAAACAATTTTGTAATTTTTTCATATAAAGACAGAAAATAAACAAAAGGGTGAAAAGGATTAGATTTCCTTACATATTTGGCCAATTCATTTTGTTTCGGAGACCAGCTAAAATGTTGTTAGTCTGAGCTTTAAGCGGAAAGGCAATATTTCAGAGTTTGTTTGACAATTTGTTTTGCTTTTAAAAAGCTCAAAATTTTGAGTTGAAAAGTGGTCTGTTTAAGGTTGATGTATCCGGCGTTTTGAAACAAGAAAAAGAGCTTATAAGTCATGAGTATTTTAGTTAAAAAATTGAAGTTGGCATGTCGCGGCGTAATCGATTCGCCAATGAAATTTTCGCCAATAAGATCATTTCGCAAACTGCATCTTTTCGCCAATGAGATCACTTCGCCCATAGCATCTTTCGCCAACAGCTTCTTTTCCCAAATACTCCACTTCTTTTTATTAAATAAAGGGTACAAAGTGAAAATGTGATTAAATTCTCTAAATATTGTCTTAATTTCTAGTTAGTTAAGTTTTGCCAGATTTTTATGTACTTAAGAAAAAAAAATCGTTACTAAACCATTTGGTGGACTATATAAGAGTTAAATTTCGAGAGAGCGAACCTATGGCGTGCAATAGCGATTTTTCAGTATCCTTTTTTTATTTATACAACCTATTTAGAATATGCTGAGCACGATAGCGCTGTCAGAATTAACGTTTTCAAATCGGATTTTGAGATATGACTTGTTCAAAGTGAGGGGCCGTGGTCCCTTTTTTGGAATTCATTCAACATATCTTTAATTTATTTTTGCATCTTTTCTTGTCAAACCCCTGCTGATAATAGATCAAAACAGAGCGCAAAGAAGAGCTTCCAAATGGTATATCAGAATATGCTGGTTATATTTAAATTTTAGATTTTACAAGTTTTTTTTTCAGTATCATAAATCTCGAAAAAAATATATTAAAAAAAACTGTGTTTTTCTCAAAATTTAATCTTTAATTCAGTGATAAATTTCATTCCACATGAAAGCGAAAAGCATTAATATGTCTGCATATGACCTAAAATCACTTAAACGCTGCTCATATAACAAGTGTTCCACAAGTCTTTAAAGCAAAACTTTTACTGTTTAGTACCGAGCGTTTCAAAATTCCCTTCGCTTTTTTCAAACAGCTGGTTAGGTATTAAATTTACGCAACAAATTCATTCCAAATAAACCATTTTGTAGACCTAGATTTTTCTTTCAAAACAATAAATTAGCCTTTTTATCTGAAATGAATAATTATTTAAAAAAATGTAAAAGAAAAGGGACACCCAAAAAATATTGCAGAGCTTGGGGGAATAATATTTATAAAAATACTTTAAAAACCTAGGTTGAATAATAGTAGACCTAGCTAAAGCTGAAACTTTAGTGAAAGTTCTCGCATCGAGTCTTTACAGTATAAAAAAGAAAAATATACAAAAAAATTTAAAAATATAAAAAAATCGGATAATCTGAAAATGCTTAAGACGAAATGTTGCAAGAGTGAAAAGTGTGTGTGTGTGGCTCTCAACTCATTAAATTTCTCGTTCTTATATGGCGCCTATAAAAATATAGTCAGGCTGCAGGCCACAAATTCATTGGCTAGCTGCTCGCCCTACAAGTGTAATAAATTTCGTTTGAATAATAAAATATTTAAACGAAGCAAGAATTGCCATGTATTGCTCTTTTTATTAGCTATGGAATGAAATAAAATGGTTTTTCTGCATGGCTCCATTAAAATATTTCTTTCATTTAACATTCATTAAATTATTTTCTGATGTAAGACATTTTCCAAATTTTTAGAAAATTTGGAAGATAGTTTTTTTTCAATTTGAGGAAAAAAAGCTGCCATTTGCATTCCTTGAATAGAAAAAATTGTTTCATATCTACACTCAATACAGGTAGAGGCGTAGCCGGGTTGGCCAAACTTGCGGACAATATTTTGCGGATGCGTGTTTCCGGACGTGATTTTGGCGGACGGAGCTTTGCGGACAAGGTTTTGTGCCTCAACTTTTGCGGATCAAATTTTGCGGACGAAGATTTGCGGACGAGGGTTTGCGGACACCATATTTGCGGATGCAACATTTGCGGACAAACTTTTTGCGGACGAACATTTGCGGACGAGGTGTTGCTGACACCACTATTACGGACGAAACTTTTTGAGGACGAAAAATTTCGGTTTTTGATTTAAGTCATTTAAGCAAAAAAAAAGATCCATTTAAGCATGTCAATTTGTGATTGAAAAGGTCTTTTCTGTAATTTTGGAGAAGATGTTGTTACCGTAATTTTTTGGCAGAACTTTCCTTCCGGTTTATTGTGTTCTCTGAATAATTCTGAACAACTTTTAATTTGGTGGATCAATTTGTCAAAAAAACATCCGCTTTTGACATCCGGATGTTTTTAAAATTACGCGAGTTTTTTTCTATTGTTTCTATGTTCGTAGGTGTGTTAGATAGCTAATGAATCAGTGAACATAACTGGGTAATCAGATTTTTTAAACAACGTACTTCCATAATATCTACTTCCCTAACATGAGAAAGTTATGACCAAAAATAGAGCCGGATGTCAAAAATCGATTTGGAGCCCTGGTTTCAACCACTAAAACTTTTGCCTAAAACATTCACATTCACTTTTTCAGACTCATTGTGGTCCTAAAAAAAGAAGAGGCATTGTCTACAGATCGTGTTCGTGTATATGAACTTAACCCAAGTAAAGGGATAACTCTCAGGAAAAGGCCAAAAGTGCAAATACTTAATGACGAAAATATCAAAAAAGAAGTCAATAATTTCAAGAAAATTACTAACCCATCCGATGATGAACTAAAAGTTCATCTTCAATCACTTCAGTGGATATTAGTGAGAAAAAACATAGATGATTGGGATGAGTTCAATATTACTGATGATAATGATGATTATGTTGAAGAAGATGATGATTTTGATAACAGCAATAATGATAGGGAAATGGAAGAAAATAATGAATAAAATCGTATTTACTGCTTTCATGATTGTTTTCACTAGAAGCACTTGAAGTTCGCAAATATTGCGTCCAAAAAATTTTGTTTGCAAGTATCAATCCACAAGAGTCCGCGAAAACAGAATTCTCGGCAAACGCTGTGTCTGCAAAATTGGGTCCGCAAAATATCATCCGCAAATGTTCGTCCGCAAATGTTGCGTCCGCAAAATTGGGTCCGCAAAATGTAAGGATTGCCCAGCTTCCTTTCCCGCATTCCAGTGATTTCCCTATACGAAACTATAAGGAAATATTTCCAGTGTAATATCCAGAGAAATAATTCATTTGAATTTGAATTTGTCTTGTGAAGAAATATTGGGCCGAGGGCGTCGAAGCACAAGAAAGGAAGTCTTTTATGAATTTTTTCTGAATTTAGCTCTTGTGCATCGATGTTGCCTCGCTCCGATGTTCCTTCTTCAAGCAAATATGCCAGTGATACTTCTTCTCTTGATAAGTCTATGGGCCGAACCCGTGAGTCTTTTCATTCCAGTTCTATTGCCAGTGACTTTCATTTTCATAAGTCTGAGCCTGACATAGGCTCATTCATTCCAGTTCTATTGTCCCAGTAGACTTTCTGCTTTCATAGACTTGTCAGTGAGCCTGTGTAGGCTCATCCAGAGTCCAGATATTTTCTTCTCAGTGTTGGTAAAGACAGAGTCACGCGTCTCCAAGATTCTTCTAGAGTCAGAGTCCAGTTCAGTAGTTCAGTCGCAGTCGTTTGTCCGCAGAGCCAGTCCGCAAATCTCGTTGTTAAAGTCTTGTCCGCAAATGTTGTCTCTGGCCAACCCGCGTAGCCAAAAAATTTTTTTTGAGGGGGGAGGGCTCGAGACCCTCCTGAGGTCATTTTACCTACACCGTTTATAACTTTTACACTGTTTTTAATAAAATTTCAAGACGGGGGTTGAAGCCCAAACGTACATGAATACAGGTGGAGGTGGAAGGGAAAGTAAAGGTTGATTTTAGGTGATTAACAGCTGATTGCAGAGCTTCGATCACTACTAGGACCCTTTTTACGCCAATAGAAAACTTCTTTTTGCCTTGGCATCCTCTTGTTTTTTTTTGTTCTAAAGTAGGGACGGAAATGAAAATTTACAAAAAGTACATTTTGAAAATTTTTCAATAAAAAGACATTTAACACGGGAATTCCCGATCGTAATAACGGTTGCTGTAAGGGTTTTAGAACCTGCTGAGCACGAATGTCACAAAATCTGGCCACCAAACATTTGTGCAATGCCCTCAAAAAGCCCAATTTTCGTGACGACTCATTGAAGGACCATGAAACTTGATAAGCACAGCAATTTGTGAAATATGAATTCGCGCGGGACCACCATAATTTGGTCAATAATTTTTTTGAATTATTTTAAATTTGAATTATTTTATTTCATTTAAATTTTGAATCTTACTTATTGGTCAATATAGAACAGTTTCTCACTGTGGATAACTGTAGAGCAATGGAAGTAGCCTAACTGGTCCGATCTGGAAATGTCAAGCAACGTTGGGCTCGACTAGTGGATGGTTAAAAATTTTGAACAAATTTTAAATGCAAACAAAAAATAATTCGAAAACATTATTGACCAAATTATGATGGTCCCGCGCGAATTCAAATTTCGCAGATTGCTGTGCTTATCAAGTTGCATGGTCCTTTAAGGTGAGGCATGAATTTTTCTTTAAGCTGTTGAGCTGTAAGCAGCATCTTTTTTATACTCATAAGAAAGCCCTTTGTCTGGACTTTCTAATGGTATGTCGTTTGTCTACATACGAAAAAATTATTTGATAAAAATCTAACGCAAACGATAAGTATTTTTTGTTTTATGGCCCAAAATGGGTCGCAGGTTCAACTGCACGTGGTGGAATGCTAGTTATTTTGGCTTGTGTGACCCATGTCTAGGGTTAATTGGGGTCGCTGATTCCGAATCTGGCGCTAAAAAAGTCAAACCAGCACGATAAAAAGCAAAAGTAAGTGGGGTGCCACCAGGTGGAATCGAACCTGCGCACCATTTTGGGCCATAAAACGCACATCGAAGCCACTTTTTCAAACCTAAACGGCTTTCTGCACCTCCAATCCTTTCCCCCTTAATAAAGCCAAATTGTTTTATATGTAGTTCATATCCAGGGATATCAACGCACCCGTTTCTAAAGCACTTTTTGAAATTGATTTAGTTTGCTAAACACATGTTTAACAACTTTTTTGACGATCAGTCATTTTTTCACGCATAAAATTGTCCAACTCCAGCTCTTCTGCTTTATCTTACTGATTTTTATCAGTGAGCATTACTTCTCAATGGAAGAAGTGTGGAACAAGCCTATGGGAATATTGAAAAGTGGTCAATTTTGTTAGAAAATTTTGTTGCTTTTTTGACGTTTTTTATAATGTTCTGATAAAGATCTGATATCATTGGAGTTCTTTCCGACGCACTAAAAATCTTAGTGACAATCTTAGTGAAAAATAACAGGTGGGACCAAGGTAAAAAAAGGTCCTTTTGCCGTATAGGACCACAACAACTTAAGACTGGGCAATGAGTGGCGTGATATTGAATGTACCTTAAGGTAAAAGGCAATATTATATCCCAATGCAAATATGACGATCAGCTTCTTCAATCTCAATTACAAACTTTTATAAAAAGGGCTAATTATGACAGAAATAGAGTAAATAAACAAAAAAAATTAACAAATAATTAGACAAAAAGTTAGGAAAAAATATGAACTTTTCTTTAAAATTATCGTTGAGCCCAATATTTTTGTCAATGCCAATACCAAAAAACAATTCTATATATAATAAATGACAAAAAGAGAAATGTAATTTCAGACAAAAAATTTAATTTTATTCTTAATTAACACAAGGAAGGAATGTTCAAAATGTGGAAAAAGGAAATGAAATTTTGTGTTCAGGAAACAAAGGAAAACCGTTTTTGAGTAAAAAAATTGCTGTGTTTTTGATTCCAATACTATTATTGGCCGGGTCAGTCTATACAACGGCAATATGGGCGGGAAATCCTCTTTTCACACAAAAAAGTGACGAGGAAGTGAAATTTACAAAAGTCAGCAATCAGCAAATTCTAAGCTTTTTTTATAAAAAAAACTGAAAAAAAAAGCTTTGTTTTGACTGTGTCATAGGCATATGAATTTAGAAAATTGCTTCAGCTAATTAGACGAAAAAACAGCGTTTTATGTATTAGGGATTGGTTCAGTAAGATATAAATCTTAAAAGAAAATGCCTTTTATTAATAGTCGAACCTTGATAACTGGGTACCCCTAGGGACCGTCCATGAGGTACCGTGCTATAGAAAGTGCCGAGTTATCGAGAATTGACTGTACTGAATATTCTAATGGGCGCGGTAGAAACAATAGAAAAAAGTTTACTGTTTATGTAGCTTACCGTATTATCTCTAATAAGCGCCCGGGGCACTTATTTTTCAACACTCCGAAAATCGGAAAAATTTTGGGTCGATCTCGAGATTTTCGGGTGTACAACCAAAATCCAAAAAGCGGAATCGGCAGAGCTCGTGGGAGTTAAGAAAATGCAAAAAATGGCTTTGCAAAATATTTGCTCTGCCCCGAGATACAGAACCTCAAAGTAGAGGGGGGGGGGCGCTTATTAGAGAGGGGGCGCTTATTAGAGATAATACGGTATATCGCAATGGAAACGATATAAACATGCCAAATCAATTGTGAACTTCTGAAGCCGGTAAGTCCTTAAAAGTAAATTCACGATTTTCGACGATTTTTCGGCTTATTTTATCCATCCCTAGTAGCATTTCTCTTAAAATATAACCACATCTATAAAATTAAAATCTAACCACATCTACATAATTAAAATCTAACCACAACTATCCACATATATAACTACGCCTACACTCACTTAGCATTATTAAATAGCTTCAAAATTTTGCTACCTGCCACATGGACGGCCAGGATAACTTCCTTGTGTTCCGAGTGTTTGAAGCCCAAAAACATGATTTTTCGGAGTTTTTTTTATAGTAATCAGTTAACATGGGAATCCCTGCCTGTAACGAAGCTTTACCCAGGCGTAGTTTTTCATGAGGAACACGAAGATCCCGAAATCGGACCTGCAAACGTAAGTGCAATGCCCTCAAACAGCCCAATTTTCCCGACGACTCCTTAGAGTCCTGCATAATTTTTTTCTTTAGGCAGAAAATTTTTTGCACAGAGTTATGTAACCGTATAACAGACTCTATATTCAAAATCAGAATAAAAAATTGCACCCGAAAACGCTTTAAAGTCATAAAAAATAAGCTTTTGGGCTGTCTAGCAAAAGAATGTCTTAAAAATGAAAAAAACCTAAAAATGTCTTAAAAACACCTTGACTTAAAATACTTACAAATCAAAATTCTGACATCGAATTCGTGTTCAACATGGTCGATTTGAAGCAGTGTTTCCAGAAAACAGAAGCAGAATGAGAAACAGAAAGAAAAGAAACAGAATTTGAAATGACATGAGAAACAGAGACATAATCTTCTGTTTCTGTGATGAAACAAATTCTGCTTCTGTTTCTCATTCTGTGACCAAACAATTCTGCTTCTGTTTCTCATTCTGTGATCAAACAATTCTGCTTCTGTTTCTCATTCTGTGATCAAAGAATTCTGCTTCTGTTTCTCATTCTGTGATCAAACAATTCTGCTTCTGTTTCTCATTCTGTGATCAAACAATTCTGCTTCTGTTTCTCATTCTGTGATCAAACAATTCTGCTTCTGTTTCTGTTTCTGCGATCAATTTAAATTCTGCTTCTGTTTCTCATTCTGTGATCAAACAAATTCTGTTTCTGTTTCTCATTCTCATTTCCATTCTGCTTCTGTTTCTGTCTTTCAAATGCTTTATGTTTTTCATATTCAAGTGTTTCTCTTATTCTTATACTGATCTACATATCATTTACACACTCATCCTCCCAACTTTAATTGCTTCTTGTCCTTTCTCACACGCACATTGTGAATTAGCTATACAGATGTCCACACAAGAGTGTGATATATCAGCTTCGTCTGCAATCAAGAAGAAAAGGAGAGGTGGTAGTACTCGCGGCCCAATTTGGAACAACTTTTACGAGGATGGAGATGTTTTACGCTGTGAAGTGTGCAAAGATGTGAGGTTTTTAGTCAACTATTTTTTAATTTTTTAACAAACTTTTTTCTCCTTCAGCCGTTCAAGAAGCCATCGACTGCATCAACTCTGCTCTACCACTGGCAGAAGTCGCATAGAGATCTAGAGCAGCCAGCTGTAAACTAGGAAATTCTCAAAACAAGAACCCCGGGACAAAGAAGGCTAGAATAGAGGATGCTTTGGCAGTTCCGGCATTTTCTCTGAACATGTTTCTTCATACTGCTATGCGTAAGCTTTTTTTGGCAATGAATCCATCTTTCGAGGTAATATTTATTATTTATGCTTAATAAAATTTTCTGATCTTTTGTAGTTGCCCGGCAGTTTTCAAACACTGAAAGAAATGCTCTCTGGCAAGTTCGAAACCATGAAGGCATCAACGAAAGTACTTCTCCAACAATTGAATACTCGTCCATCTATTACTTGCGACGTTTGGTCGGACAAGAGCATGAAGCATGCCTTCAAATTTTGAAGTCACTGTCAAATTTCAACTTCCTTTCAAGACAAAAAACATTCAGATAGAGAGATTTTTGAATGTTTTCCAAGTTTAAATGTTTTTTGTCTTGAAAGGATTTCGAAATTTGTGACTTTATAATTCAAAGAGCAGGTTCTTAAGTTAATGCTTCTTAAGTAACCCATTTCTACAAAAAAGGAATTTTGCCTTAGTCAACGCTGTTGTCTTTATTGTGATTTGTAAGGCTTATTTGTAGGACGGACTATGTTAGGACGGACTTAAAAATAAAACTAAAATATGGTTGAGATTGTCCTAACATACGCTGGCCAACCATGGCCAAGGCCTAAAGCCTGAAAAGTACCCAAAAACAACAAGAAGGAACTAAGGCAAAACACCCCCTCCTTCATATTGTGGAAAAGAGTCTAACTTTTTAAATTTATTTTTATTTCTATTTCTAAGGATAATACGCTGTTGTTCGATGACGAGATGTTTACGCTGATCGATGGAACATTATCATCTGTGAAAATAGGTTATATTAATGTTGACAGCAATATAAATTTAATTGAAAACCTGTGCAGGTTATTATTGCAGGTTATTATTATTCTAATAACAAAAAACTACTTTGAACATTTTATTAATTTCAAGGAGTTACTAACCTATGGCATTATTATAATTAACAAACTCTTGCTTTTTAAAAGCTTGAACATTTCCTGATGAACTTTTTTGTTGGCCTTCACCATCTTGAAGCTGCGCTTAGTGAGGACACTAGCCAAATCATCTAACTGCCGACACCAGAGAGGATCCATTCTCAGCACCTTCTCCGCCTCAGCTTTCTTAAAAAAGACACCAATTTGCATCAGCCACATCAAAAATAAAATATATACCAGTTAGTCAAACAAGGCTGGATCTACAATCGCCAATATGTGGCAACAATCCCGATCAATTTTTTTTGGGCTTCTTGGAGTACGCGTTCTCCTTCTCTACCTTTTTGATGGACTCCTTCAACTGTTTCCGCAAAGCCTCTAGTGGTACTGTTTGTTAACTTGGACTAAGCACCGTTCCTTCCGGCAGTCTAGCAGAGCTTCTCTGACCTCCTGACGATATGCGTGCTGAAAATTAGCAACCTGTTGACCCTGGACGTGCTCTAGCTGTTTCTTTGGCAAGCAGTTGTTGAACAGGCGAAAAATGAGTTCTAATGGGGATATACCTATTTTTATGAATGAAGTCATAG